>JABUQX010072483.1:32500-35176 GCA_015478945.1 Trachelipus rathkii
CCATGATTAATTTTTAACCTTGCAACCTTTTTATATGTTTGCCAGACGACGTTTTAAGGTTTATTAGTAGAAACTGCAAACAAAGACTACATTCCACTCGATAAGATACTGAAGGTAATTTACTAATTACATAGACGTATTATAAACACACAATTTTTTATAGTTTTAATGTGTTTTCGCTTTTATATTTTCCGGATTGAAATCAACTAGCTGTGTGCTTTATATGCAGGCTAGCCTCTTCAGCACACGTATTCTCCGCTGGCAACTCTCAGGTATTTGCCGATGACGGATTGTCGGGTATATAAAGCTTGCTAAGATACTATATATATATAGTATATACCTATATATATATTATAATATATATAGTATATATATATATATGATATACTACTATATATAATATATATATAGATATATATATATACTATATATATATATATATATATATATATTAGCTATAATTATACGTATATATATATAATATACTATATATAATATATATACTATACATATATATATTATATTATATAGTATATTATATAATATATATATATACGTTATATGTTATATATCTACTATAAAATGAATATCAATACCCTCGGACTATAAAAAATCCGCGCTAAATATAATACTAGTATATGACTGTATATCAACTGTTGCCCCCTTAAATGAAATCCTGCCTACGCCCATATATATATACTATATATATATATATAATATATATATATATAATATATATATATATATATATAATATATATATTATATATATATATATATACTATATATAATATATATATATATGATCCCTCTATTACACTGATGATTTTCCCCTTACATTCCTAATTTATTTTGAAAACCAACCATAATCAACATCAGCTGTTCTTGGAGAATTTTCACCTCCTTTTCTCTTACCATAATTTTAACCTGGGATAGGTTAATAGATATGATTGTTTTTACTGACTCATAAATTCAGTTACCTTGACTATCTGCAAAGCTCAGCCTTTCAGTTAACTGTAATTTCTTCATCGAAAATGCAATTCGAACTCCCTTATGTACACAATATGCTCGACGTTTAACTTTCTTGAAGGTTTGTTTGGTCTAAACCTACATGGTTTTTTTGTTTAAACCAAATAAAAAGACATTGTGTTTTTTGGCTTTTATGTTTTTTATGGTTATTTGCATTTTCAAATAAAAAAAGTAATAAATATGTGCACTAAATGAAAGCAAATAGCTTAAAGGTAGGATGTCAGGTCTCTGACGTAGTGTGTTATGTATAATGCCAGGTTCATTTTCTATACTCACCATGAGTACTCACATTAATATTCCTGTTAACATCGTCGAATACATAACAATAATTTAAAACTAATAACTTTTAAATATTTTCTTTTGAGTTAGAAAATTTATATTAAGATGCTAAAGGAAATAAAATATTTAGTGATTAGTTCCAAATGTATATTTGAGAGGAAAGAATTCTTCAAGCAATTTATTCTTCCCATATTTTATTTTATATATTATAAATTGATAGCACACATTTATCAATTATATTTTGCATTATTTCAAATTCCGATTTAAAAAACATTTGGTTAGCAAATAGTTTGGAAGAAATTTTTTCCCTCATATATAGTAGAGATGTTGAGAGATAGCTCTTCTTCTTCTTCTCCTTCCTCCACTGCACAGGTAGCAGTTGTTGTTGTTTTTAAGTTTAGAAACCTAAATAGCCATGTACTAACTCTTAGTCTGCTTTCAGTATGGAAGTCTCCTCTTCACTACCAGGAAGCAATGTTTTATGCTTTGGTGCCTCGAGACTATGCGAACCAGGATTAATAAAATTGTTAAAACCCTTTTGAATTTATACATCCTTCACGCTAAATTATATTCCTCTTCACAAAGTCTCTTATTAAAATCACTATTTTTATTTAAATACAAATAGGTGCGTTGCCTATTCACAAAAGCACAGTAATAAAATGTTATGCTTTGCTTCTCGTTGTATTAGACATCAGTGAAAAGTAAATTCGTGTCATTTGAGAAAGAGAGAGAGAGAGACGAGAGAGCAGAGACGAGATGAGAGGAGAAGCAGCAAGAGAGCAGAGAGACCCTTCGGATACCGATAGCTCGAGATATCGAGAGGACGACCGTAGACTGAAGATAGATAGAGAGAGCAGAGGCACGACGAGAGAGAAAGGCGGGAAAGTTTTTCGCGGAGGTAATTTCTTCGATACATAGAGTAAACAACTGAAAAAAAAAGCTTGTACAACTATACTTAATAGTCTTTAATTAAGGAAAACATTTATAAAAAATCTACATACTTATTAAAAAACATTACTATACAGCATCCTTTTATTATATTGAAAAAAAACTAGATAATTAAAGTTAATAAAAACAAATGCTAGTAATCTCATTAATTCAAAAATTAAACAATGACTATAAACAATGTTCTATCCACTACACATTCATTTCTTTTAATTTTCTTGTGTTACTGTGAATATTCAAATTATTTACAACTGTCTTACTTTAACATATTCTTTAACACTTATTTGATACTATATATAATATTAATTATATTAGTATTCATAACATCAAACCGTATACTATATACCTTACTACTAATATATATAATCTATATTATATATATAAATATCACTACTATATTATATACTAATATATATACTAATAT
>JABUQX010072484.1:0-2500 GCA_015478945.1 Trachelipus rathkii
TTGCTATAATTTAAAATATTTTAGCTTTGTGAAATGGAAATTAACTATTTATATATATATTAATATAATATATATATAATATATATATTGCCCCTGGGCCCCCTTATCTCCAGAAACCCAACGACCTTCACCGGAGGGGAGCGATAGGTCTCTCAGGAAGGAAATCTGATAGAAAATTATGTAGGGAGAGAGTAAGGGATATCTTAGAAGGAGGTGATTCGCTATTTCAGCCTCTATTTGGCATCTTCGACAGAGTTTAGGGATGGTGTCTTGGAGTCGAACTCTGTGTCTATATTCCTGGAGGTCTGGGCGATGCCCGGATCTCAATCTAGAAAGTGAGATTTGCATCTTTCGTGGGAGTGTATTTTCTGTTGCTGATATTTTAGGAGGGCGGAGTTTATGAGGTGATTTGGTGGGTTATTGTTGAGGTATTGCTGTTCAAAGTATGTGTGAATATGTTTTGAGGGAGATGTGTTGTTTGAAGGGAGGGGGGAGATGGTTGGAAATAGTTCGTCGTAGTAGAAAACAACGGAGGAGGGAGGGGATTTTAAACGATGTAAAGTGTGATCTTGTTGGTAATTGTGTTATGGGTGGGTCGAGTCGAGAGCCTTGGTATAGATTTTTTTTACAGATTACCACCACTCACGAGCAGGGACCTTTTCATGGAGGGGGTAAAATATAAAATACATGAAAACCCATCCAAGTTCAAGTATAACGAAAATATCTCAGGTGAGAGCAGACTGGGCCTTTAAAGAGAGGAAGATTAAATACAGTAGGAAAAACAGAAGATGGCAAGGAGTTCCACAGAACAGAAGTGGCTGGAAAGAAGGAGGCATCGCAACGAACAAGTCTGGGGTTTTCAATGCTCACGTAAAATTCATGCGAGAGCAAGGCACCCCTTGTGCTATGTGGGCGACGCAATGGAGGTGAAATGCGAGAGGCCAAATCTCTAGAGCATCTGCCGTTGTAGTACCTATAGAAAAGAGGTAGTGCGCCAACGCCATCGCAGAGATAGAGAGTTAGAGAGCTTGAAAGCAGGAACAGTTCGTTAGTCTTTTAGCTTTAGACTCAACTCTATCCAATAGATGGGTGGAGCCGAAGCCCCCTCCCAAGATGTGAAAACAGTACTCCAAACAAGGGCGAATAAGGCCCTTATTTAACTGCAGTATCTGTGCAGCGAAAAAAAATTCCCGCAACCTGAACAGAACTCCCGCTTTCTTTGAGGCGCTTAGCAACGTCATGTGAGTATGAGGTTTCCATGACGGGGGACGTAGACCAATTTTTTTTTATTTTCAGGTCAAGATGTTTATGTTGTCAGCAGGTGAGACGTAGAGCCGTCGAAGGAAATAGGAAAGTTGGGAGGTGTTTTTGAGAGGGAGATGTAAAGAAGTTGAATTTTCAAAGATTTGAATTTCTCAAGGTTGCGGTGACCCCACCGGGAAATCCCATCCAGGTCGGCAAGAATAGAATCGGAAAGCTGAAGACGAGAGGCAACTCTGGATGCAAAGAGATCATATACGAAATGAGTGGAAGAATGGAGAGTTGAGTCATCGGCATAAGAGTGATCAGAGTTAGAAATACAGCTGAGGAGATCGTTGATGAAAAGTAAGAATAAAGTTGGAGATGCAACATAACCTTGTGGAGAGGAAGTCGCTCCATCAATGAGTGCAGATATGGAGCGATCATAGAGAAAACTCAACAAGAGTAATCAAAGAGTAGGAGAAAACCGAAAGGGAGGATGTTTAGAGAGCAAATGTTTTGGATATGTCGAGCGCCACCACACAAGACTCCCCATAGTCCCTACTTGCAGAATACCATAAATCAGTTAGATTGGAAAGTATGTCACCGTTTGACCTCGAGCGTCGAAAGCCATACTGATGATCTGAAAGAAAGGAATGAGACTCCAGATGATCCAGGAAATGAGAGTTAAGAAGTGTTTCAAAGAAACATAGTGTTTCATAGAAAACAAGTGAAAGCTATAGGGCGATAGTTAGAAGGATCAGGGCGGCTAACCATTTTTTTGGATTGGCTGAACATATGCGTGCTACCAGCACTGAGGAAATGTATTAGCACTAAGACATAGAGAGTAGATATGAATGAGGACAGGTGCCAGCTTAGAAGCACACTCCCTCAAAACACGGGGACGAATGCCATCTAGGCCACTAGCCTTCCTGGCGTTCATATATCTCAAAATCCCATGCACCCAATCATGCGTAATCAGAGGAAGAGACATAGGAAACCTGAGAGGAGAAGGAGTAGGAGGAGAGATACTTGAATCATCTAGGGGAGAATTAGATGATAAAAGGATGCCGATGAGATTAGCCTTTTCAGCAGGAGAGTTAGCTACAGATCCGTTAGAGGGAATAAGAGGAGGAAATGCAGATTTTATAGTTGTTAGAGATGTTTTTTGTAATAGGCCAGAAATTTTTTTCAGTATTAGAGCCAAGTAGGTTGTCGCACTTTCTTTTAGTGAAAGTGCTCTTAACCTGTCGAGTAATAT
>JABUQX010072484.1:7500-16778 GCA_015478945.1 Trachelipus rathkii
ATATCTACCAAGATTTCTGGTACACAGTTGGAAGAAAACCTTGTATAAGTCCTGTTGTAAAAGCCGAAATAATTGTTGCCTTCTTTCTTGTTGTGTATTATTCAAGGTCACCGAGGTGCCTCTGGCTCCCAAAACGCCTGTGCCAAATGGCATAGAGTTCAGTTAGAAAATGTAGATCAGAGTGCTAACATCTTGACGCTCTCTCGGTCATAAAATTGATATTGTAATGGTAATTAAATTGAAAGTATTTTAAAAACAATTAAATTTTGAACTGTGAAATATCTTAATGTGTGTTCATGTAAAATAGTCATTAGACATAATTAATAAAGAAATAAATAAAGGAACGTTTCACTATTCCAAAACTATTTTATTATTTGCTATATCAAAGTGATCTCTTAATAGGGCCAATTAATCATTATAGAGATCAGTCTTTGTACACACACACATATATATATATATATATATATATATATATATATATATATATATATATATATATATATATATATAATATATATATATATATATATATAAATATATTCAAAAATATATTATTCTGCGCCGTTTGAGGAGAAATAGACGGTCTCAGATATAATTTTGTAGTATTTTTTTTAGTTAACTGTCTATATATATTATTTATATATATATATATATATATACATATTATATATATATATAGATCATATATTCACGCATATATTATTCTGCTGCGTTTGAGGAGAAATAGACGGTCTCAGATATATTTTTGTAGTATTTTTTTAGTTAACTGTTCAGATATTTATATATATATCTGGATTGTTTCAAATAATCGAGACTTCTCCTCCTTTCAAATATATTAAATATTTTTGCGTTATATATTTTTGCGTTATAAAAAAAATATATATATATATTTCGGCAATTTAGTATCTTTGCGGTAATTATTATTTTGGGTTATTTGGGTATTTTATATTGTCCTTTCGCAATCATTGCCTATTAAATCATAGGTGGTGGTATATATCGTGCGTTTTGCTCATATAATAAGTAGCATTTTTTTTTTTTTTTTGCGTATTTTTTTTTTTTTTTTTTTTTTTCAAATATTCATTTATTAATATGTCTCTTTTTGACGACGAATCACTCCGACAAATCGTGTCGGAGTTGGAGGACAGTGTTAGTGAAGAATTTGGGAGGGAGGACAATAACACTCTCTCCAGAAGAATTAGTCGACCTCACGAAAGAGGTTAAGTCAAAACTGTCCCCTATTAAGAGACTGAGAGCTGTGATAAAAAGAAAAATCACGCTCCTTTTCAAAAATCTTCTCGATCTTTCTGCCACAGAAAGCCATGAAGATAGTCATATCATCTCCTTAAAATTGAAAGAAATTAAATCAAAATTGGAGGAAGTTAAAAACTTTGATGCTCTGATCGAAGAAGTCATCACAAAATCCTCCATCCTTCAGCATGACTCGTCTATTTTAGACGAAGAAATAATCGAATCGGTACAGTATCATACACAGAATGAAAAACTTATCTGGCGTATGACACCGAGTTTTAGTTCACCATCTCCTTCTCCGGCTGCTCATACTGCAGCTTTTGAAGCCTCTCATGAAGACGGAATATCACGTCAAGAGATGCAGAATATAATCAAAAATATTCATGCATCTAAACAGGAAGTAAAAATCCCTGCGATAAAATGTCAAGAGTTCAGGGGTGAGGGGGACCGGCATTCTTTCCGCTCGTTTATTCTGTCCTTTCAAAATGTTTATGGGGCCAGAAAAGATATTTCTAGCGCTGCAAAATTGCAGTATTTAAAGTCATTGTTATCAGGCAATGCGCTCAAAGATATTGAGCATTTAACTAATGTCGACTCCAATTTGGAAGTCGCTTTCGAAATATTAAAGAACCTTTACTTAGACGAATCATATATTATTGATTCTCTGTTTCATAAAATCGATTCTGCGCCTATTTTAGAGAATAATCCTGAACATATTCGTATATTCCTGTCTGAAGTGAGAGCATATATTCATGAGCTCAAGGAGTTTGGACTCGATTTCTTTGAAGAGCCTTCGGCGGGCTGTAAGCTCATGAGTCATATAATCGTGGACAAACTTCCAACTGGCTTTCTTCGTGAGCTCAAATTAATCACACAGGATGAATATCCTTCCGTTAATATAATCTTGGAGCATTACGGTAAAATAATCAAGTCTATGGAGAAGGGGAGGGGAAAAAATAAATCTGCCCCTAAAAAGGGATTTGAGCGTAATCGTGCTCCTTTTGAGCATAAATCGGCTAAATCGTCAGCTTTTAACGCTTCCTCTAAAGAGGATAGTTTGAAATCTTCATCGTCAGAAGATGAAACAGAACGCAGTCAAAAGAGTGGGAGATTTAAAAATTCTTCTAAATCATTTATTTCGAAATGTAAATTTTGCAACAGAAATCATCGCATGATTTCTTGTGAAGTATATTCTTCTCCTGAAAGCAGGAGAGATCGCTGTAAAGAGCTGCGCATGTGCTTCAGCTGCTCAAGCAGCAAGCATTTCGCTAATAAATGTCCTGCCAAGAGGTATGGACTTAGTCACCCATGTGGCAAAATGTGGGTCAATAATCTCACCATAACAGGCTCCTCTATGTTTTCAAAATAGTAGAAACGTGTCCGGTGGCTTTTCAGAAAATAGTCGTCCGTCAACATCAGTCGCGAATGAGGAAAATGGTCAAGCCAGCGGCTCTTCTAATCATATCTGTATAAATACAGGTGCAGCCTCATCCGTGGGTCAAAATATTCTGCCCACTCTCTCCCTTAATATCAAGAAGGGCAATAAAATAGTCCCTGTACGTGTGCTGCTAGATTTAGGCAGTCAGTCGACGTATTTTCCAATAGAAGCATTCTTAAAAAAATTGGGAGTCAAATGAAAATAGTCTTCCTATCATTCAGAGCTTCCATTAAAACATTATTTGGGAGAGGGATTGAGATCCTTGCGGTCTTTAAATTTAGAGATGGGCATTTGTTGTGGGAAATATTCTAGCCTACCTGTAAATATTGATTCTGAATTGGATATCGGCTTTTATGTAAAAGGCCTGACGGAGGCTATGAAAAATATTACCCAAAATGGTTTCAAAGTGGCAGATAGTCACTATCAAAATAATAATGTTGACAGGGTTTCAAATATTCATGGGCTGCTGGGCATCGATGCTCTTCATTTATTAAAGCATTTTAAAACAGTAAAATGCATTCGGGGCAGTGCCCTAGAAACTTGTCATGGGTACGTGCCTTTCGGACCTGTAACATCTTTTTTGTCACCTTCCCAAAATGAAAAAATCTTTGGGAAGAATTCTTCGCCGAAAGCTGTCAAAAAATCATGACAGAATTCAGAGCTCCCCATACCTTCAAATATTCAAAGATCTGTCAGGAACGTCCCGGAACATGTAATCAATCTTGTAGTGGAACCGGTACCTTCGTACTTCGACCCACTCTTACATACCCACACTGAGTCTGATTTGGACTTGGGCCTGGAGAACCTCTATAAATTAGAGTCTTTGGGTATCAATGAGGAGCGGGACCAGGGTTCCATTGACGAAATATTCATCAAAAGATTCCACGAAGGGATAGAGTTCCGAGACGGAAGGTACCACGTGGAACTTCCGTGGTTTCAAGATATTCTTGAGCAGGTCCCATCAAATCATCACGTTGCTCTTGCTACGATGCAACGAGTCAAAAAGAAATTGACTGCTCAAGGCTTGTTTGACAAGTATGGGGAAATATTCAAGGAATACCTAAAAGAAGGTATTGTGGAGGCTGTGGAGGTTCATCCGAAAGATTATCATAAATTCATCTGGATACCCCACAGACCTATAATAAAACAGGCCCTTCAAGTGACGACAAAAATTCGTCCCGTCTTTAACTGCAGCCTGAAGATAGGTTGTAGTCCTTCACTTAATCAAGCATCGTATCCAGGGGTAGATTTAATCGCTTCCCTATTTAAATTATTACTGTCCTTCAGAACAAACAAATTCATCGTTCTGGCGGATATTTCGAAGGCCTTCCTCCAGATCAAATTAAAATTAGAAGAGGACAGAAATCGCTTCTGTTTTTTCTGGGAGGCTGATGGCGAGTTACTCACTTACCGTTATGCCACCATCATCTTTGGGTTGGCTGTCAGCCCCTACGTTCTAGGGGCTGTGATACAACATCACGCCAAAAAATACCCTCCTGATCTCTGTACCTCTCTTCTTCAAAATAATCTGTACGTTGATAATTTTTTGTACACTTCTTCGTCTGTAGACGAACTTCAAGATATTTTTCGAAAGGCCACCTCACGTATGAGTGAGGGGGGCTTCAACTTGTGCTCCTGGAACTCAAATTGTCCAGACCTCAAAGAAATATTCAAGGAGGAGGGTAAACTTGCAACTCATCAAAGTGATGAAGAAAGAGTTTTAGGGTATTTATATAATACCGTTCAAGACAGTCTGAGTCTTAGTGACTTTTCATTAAATATTGTCTCTACCAAGAGACAGCTTCTGTCGGAGATCTCAAAAGTATTCGATCCCCTATGCCTTTACCTCCCCGTCACCGTTCGAGGCCGTCTTCTTATGAAGAAAACTTGGGAAGTGGACATGGGGTGGGACGATATAATCGCTCCCGAAATAAAAAATTCATGGGAGAAGTTGAGCAAGGACCTTAACTCTCTGAAGGAGGTCTCTTTTAGGAGATCTTCATTTGAGTCAAGTGACTCTGATTTAAGTATCCATATATTCTGCGATGCAAGCACTGTTGCTTATGGCTTCGTAGTGTATGTCTCGTCTGCGGCAGAGGGTCCAAATCTTCTTTGGTCAAAGGGAAAAATCGCTCCTGCAAAAGGAAGAACGCTTCCCTGTTTGGAGTTATTGTCTGTGTTTTTAGCATTAAAGTGCTTACCACAAATGTTGAGTGGACTGTCGGGTGTCAAGTTCAAGGAATTGAACATATTCTCCGACTCGCAGATAACTCTTCATTGGATCCAAAATAGGATCTCGAAAGTTAAGCAAATATTCGTGAGGAATCGTGTGCAAGATATTCGCGCCATGAGCTCTTCGCTTCAAGAGGAATATTCGTTAAGTCCTAAATTTCTCTACGTCAGAACAGAAGATAATCCAGCGGACCTTCTGACCAGAGGTATTTCATTCAAAGAGTTCCAAAAGAACATGTCCTTCTGGGCAAAAGGGCCAAAATGGCTCTCTTTAAATAGTATTTACTGGCCATCTGCTGAACTGGAAACAGCATCTCCTGTTTTTGCTGTTGTTCAAGGTGGTAATGAACCTCCTGTAGTGGATTTGTCCAAATATTCAAACTTGCACAAGCTATATCGAGTAGTAGCTTTATTATTCCAGTTTGGAGCCTTGTCAAGAGGTGTGACAATTAATCATGATTTAAAGGCACGTCTGTATTGTCTACAGACAATGCAAAAAGAATCGTTCTCGAAAGAGCTTCAATTTTTAGAAGAGATTAAAAATAATCCTTCTTTCACAGGCCAAGTTCCGGACTTGGTAAATAATCTGAATTTGTTCTTGGATGAAAATAATCTCATCAGGAGCAAAGGTCGTTTGTCAAGATGCAATTATTACAATTATGATGTACTTAATCCCATCTTGCTCTCAAAAAGTCACCACCTCACCAAGTTAATCATTAGAGATGCTCATCATAAGTGCAAGCATCTAGGCATACAAGCCACTCTTACAAATATACGGCTCCAAGGCTTCTGGGTGACATCAGCGCGTACCTCTATCAAAAATGTTTTGCAGGAATGCATAATCTGCAAAAAGTTCAATAGTTTTGCTTTTCGGTACCCGCGCTTCACCAATTATTCAAAAGACCAGGTGGAATTATTCAGGCCTTTTAAGCATGTAGGTGTTGACTACACCAAACATTGGTGGGTCAAAGTCAAAGGCTCTGGCCCAGCCCAAAAAATGTTCATACTCATTTACACCTGTCTTAATATTCGTGCGGTCTATTTAGACCTTATAGATGACATGTCATCTAAATCATTTATTCAATCGTTCCAACGATTTGTTAATCGTTTCGGAGTGCCTGACTGCGTCTATAGTGACAACGCGCGCTCCTTCAATCAAGGAACTGACTTCTTAGGAACTTTCCTTGTGTCAGAAAATGGGAGCGAGTTTTTAAGAAAAAATCAGATTTCGCATAAGCGAATTCCTCTTTATAGCCCATGGGTAGGAAGCCAGTGGGAACGGTTAATACGTGTGGTGAAGGATTGTTTATTCAAAACAATTGGACGTTCCTCGTTGAATTATTTCGACTTCATTACGATATTGTCAGATATTACTGATGCTATAAATTCACGTCCGCTCACCTACACCACCAGTTCAAATGAAATATTACCTCTCACTCCCAACGATTTCATCAAACCTTTGTCAAAAACCGCTATGGCTTTGCCCGGAGCTGGGTCAAATAATCAGTTCTGGGACTCAACTTCGGCTCAGAAAGAGCTAGTAAAGTCACTCAAATATTCTTCAGAAAAATTCAAAGAATTTCGTACCAGGTGGTACAATGAGTACCTTCTTAGTCTTAGAGAGACTGGAAGAGATCTCTACCAGGTCAATGGAATAATTTAGTCAAAAAGAATGACGTTGTTCTTATCAAAAGTCCAGTGAAAGAACGTCCTTACTGGCAGATGGGGATAGTCGTAGATCTTATAATCGGCGACGACAATAAAGTCAGATCGGTGTACGTCAGGACTCCTGGGGGACAAGTCAGCTTGTATCCAGTCAAATATTTGTATCCCCTAGAGCTTTCTTTGACCCATAGTGGTTCAACACCCTCATCGTCAAACACAGTCCCTGTCCTTCCAGCAAATCCATCATTAAATATTCCTGGAGGGGTGAACCCCCCTTCTACGTCTGCGACGGATGCTGGAAGCTCATCAACGCCAGCTGATAGAGATATCCAAAATAGTCGGCCTAAGCGGAAAGCTGCAGAAGCTGCAAGAAAAAATATTCTGATGTATGATTCATCGGAAGAATCAGATTAAATATTCTGCAGCTGTTTTCAAAATATTCATTCCAAGTGGTCAAGTTCTGACTTCTGCCCTATAGAGGCCAGAAGCCATCCCCCCCCCCGGGAGGATATAAAAATTGTAGTCAAGAGTTGCCAGAAAAGAGGTTATTTCTTGGAAACCTGGGGTTGCTAAATGCAAAAAGAAGAGAGCGATTTTTTGGTATTTGAATATTCATTCGTCTTTTGGTTTCGAACTGATAGGTTGTTATTGGAAATCATTCGTTGTAAGGCTTTCGTGCCGGTAACAATTTTCACTGTAAAGCTTCGTGCAAGTTAAAAGTTTATTCTCATATATTCAAATGATCAAATATCGTTCTGTCAGTGCATTTAATTTAACATATTCTAGAAAGCTTATAAACGGGTCAACTACTTCGTTTTAAGCTTGGGAAAACAAACTTTTCTCAACATGCTTAAATATAATCTAGTGCAACATCCCACTATTTAACTAACTATTCTAGTTATAGTGAAGACCCTAGGCTTTCAAGAGTATAATCTCTTAAATATTCTAACTTGCAGTGCAAATAATCTACAATTATTATTGCACTTGCCAATATCCAATTCTTTTCAGAATTTTCGTCAAGTTCTTAATCTGAACTTTATATATTCTGATGAGCGTATTGTGCTGATCTTTATATTCTGATGAGCGTAATATGCTGATCTTTATTCAATAAAATGATATAATCTAACGATTATATTAATATATATATATATATATATATATATATATATATATATATATATATATATATATATATATATATATATATATATATATATATATATATATATATATATGGGACAGTAGGGCTACATTAGAACACAAGGTGACAAAGACCTGGCCACCAAGAATCAGTTTGACGCCTGGTGACAAGAACATCAAGAATGAGCCTCTGGTTGATAGGAATAAAATTTTATTTCCCCACTGCACATATTACTTGATTTACTTTAATCCAATTATTTAAAGCTTCTTGATCACACTGGATACTGCTTCAGCTATATTTTATCAATCTTTCCAAGTCTCAGTGCCGAGAAGAAAAAGGCAGGAATATTTGATGACCCTCAAACAAGAAAACTCATTAGGGATCCAAGCTTTGTTACAACAATGACTGTTGAAGAGGCTAGAGCTTGGAAATCATTCTCTGATGTGGTACGGAATTTCCTTGGGACCAAGAAAGCGGACAACTACCGAAAGATTGTGGAGCAGCTGCTCTTGAGTTTCCAAGCACTTGGATGTATACAATGAGAATCAAAGTTCACTACTTACATAGTTACTTGGACGACTTTCCAGAGAACTTGGGTCACGTGAGCGAAGAGCAGGGTAAACGCTTTCATCAAGACATTAAAGCTATGGAAGAACGCTGCCAAGGCCGATGGGACACCATCATGATGGCACATTATTGCTGGTCCTTGATGAGAGACATTTCACAAGCTGTACATCGGAGATCGTCAAAGAAGAGGTCGTTTATGCAAATATAACATGACTATTGTCAATTTACATTTTTGTACATATTTTCCTTAATTTCACATGTCAATTCTAAAATGGTAATAAGCATTCACTCACATATATATGCATTCACTATCACAACTTTGTGCTACGGATCATTAAATGTATTTTTCATTATACTTGTATATTGTATCTTACCTTATTCTTGTCTGTAAATCTGTTCAGCTCTTCAAAAAATGATAATAAATTTGTTGTTTATTTGAAGCTGCAATATGTGATATCTCAAAAACCTGCTGTGACAGAAACCGATGACAGATTTGGAATCAGCAACCCAGAATTACCTCAAAATTGTGCCAGAAAAATGTTGTTGACCAATGTAATAATTCAGATAGAGCATAAAATAATGTTACATATAATTATTAAATATTATCATTAATTGATCAATTTCTATTGTAGGATTAGTTACAGCGAACGCATTCAATTTGTAATTTACCGTTAGTTGAAAGCTCAGACTCACGTTCATATCAGCTGTGATATATATATATATATATATATATATATATATATATATATATATATATATAATATATATATATATATATATATATATATATATATATATATATATATATATATATATATATATATATATGTTACCCTCCATGTCGAAATAATATACTATATATATATATATATATATATAAATATAATATATATATAATATATATAATATATATAAATATATATATATATATATTATATAATATAATATATATTATAAGTATAATATATATATTATACTCTCCTCTTT
>JABUQX010072485.1:0-20000 GCA_015478945.1 Trachelipus rathkii
TTATATATATTAAAATTATATATATATTATTAAAATTATTATTAATATAAATATATAAATAATATATATTTATTAATAATATTATATATATATATAATATATATTATATATTATAATATATTATATATATATTTAATATATTATTATATGCTACTTAATTCAGTAAAGTTTATAACCTTATCACCGGATATATATATATTTATATTATATATTTATATATATATAAAATGGGTATTAATTATTTTTTTTATATATTAATAATTTTGTATTTTTTCTATATATCACTATTTATAATGAGTTATTTTTTTTTTTTTTATTTTATTTATTTAACCTTAATATAGATTCAAATAAAGGTAAAAGTTGTACTTATTTATCACTTCAATATATACGGTTTGGTATTAATATTCAGAAGAAGTATACTTTAAAGAAATATATTAATAGATTAAATCTATGTCACGTAACTAAACGTAACGCTAACATAACGTTACTTATAATGTTAATCAATATATACATATTTTCAACTTAATGATAATTTATTTTTATAATACATAAATTTTTTCAACTTTGTCATTTATATGAGCTATAATATAAATAAAACACGTATTTTAGGTCAAACAAGTTAGTAGCTATTGTATATGCATTTTGAATCGATAAAGAACAAAGAAAAAAGTAAAAATAATATACCAATTTTTACTTTACTTATTTTTTATCCTAACCCCTAATACGATTATTATATTTAGAATGAGAGTATATATATTATAATGAGTTATACTACTATTGAATACTAGTGACAAGCGGGCTATTTTCATTAAATTCTTACTAATAGTAGTATATAAAACCTATATGATCTTATATAAATACATCTATAGGTGGACCAATATAGGGGTATTTGAGTCTATATACTACTATTTATTTGGGCTTGTATGATTATTAAATTACAAGGTCATCTTACAACTATGTAGACGTCATTTTCGTAGTAATGTACAGAGTAATAACAATAATTAATATATATATATATATATATATAATATATATATATATATATATTTATCATATAATATATATATTAATAAAACGTTAGGTTAGCTTCCGATGATCTCATTAGGTAACTTTGGCAATGATTCGGATCCATTATTTTCTATTTTAACTTTAGCAAAGTAGTCCCAATATATAATATATATGATATCACCTCTCACTTGTTAATATAGAGTAGCTATTGACTACTCATGAAGGTTGTGAGAACTATTTAATATATATATATAAGTATAATTATTATATATTAATTATATATATATTATAATATATTATTAATATAATATATATATATTTATTATTATAATAATATATAATTATATATAATAATTATTATATATATAATATATTAAATATATATATTATATATATATTATATATAAATATATATATATAATTATATATTTATTAAATATTATATCATTATATGTTAATATATATATAATATATATTAATATATTATTATAATATAATAATATTATAATATATATAATTAATATATATATATAATTAAAATAATATATATATATTTATATCAATTACCATTTTGAAGTAAATTAAAATACATTAAAGTATAATAAAGTTGCCTACTGACGAATTTTTGCCTACCTATCGTGACCGTCAGTACTAAAAATGATTTGTGTCACGTATACGCACACTCATTCACACAGTTTTAGAAAGACATGCCACTATGGACTATGGTACTAATAAATTTTCAATTCTAATCTTAGGGATAATTAATTTCAAACTAGTTTTCATGTATTGGGTAAGGTACTATAATAGGGGGTTTTAGACCTGCTTAACATATAGCTGTAATGTAAATATTCAACTGTGACAGTCACAAAACCTGATAAGACTAAACCATAAGCCATACCACTTACTTTCAAGTATATACCGTTTAATTCAAAACTCGACTTCCTAAGAAACTGGCTCCGTTCCTAGACTGAGTACATACGTGAAGAGTGTCTGACCATATAAAGTGTAGCAACTGTATTAGTAAAAGAAACATTATCACTATAGTTTTTCGATGAATAGTTGAGAAAAGTTCACTGATAAATCAGTTCACAATAAGAGATATAATAACTCACATAGTAGATTAATAACATTAGCAAATTACGTCTAGTATGTCATATTCTCATGACTGATACATAATATCATCGTGAGTGAGTGAGTTATAAAGTGAGTACAAATATCTGGTGCAAGCCTACGTGGTGATAACTACAAGATCAATGGGGTATGTCACACACTTAGTAAGTTAGTAATTGGAGCATATGTCAACGAACTCGGGCATATATGTTAAATTTTTGCAGATATAGTGAAGATATTCTTTGATTCAGTTTGAGAGTTGATATCATTTACTATTTGTCTCATCTTCTATGAATGGATATATAATGTGAACCTTCATCAATATAGCGTCATTATTGGTTCAAGATAACAATCCACGTATAAGATTGAGGAGAGCTCACATCTCAAGCACAATCACCGTAAGATCATGGTGGTGGAGGCTGGAATCCTGTGAAATAGGTAGGAGAAATTTACATATGGCCCATACTTTTTCAATGATAATGTCACCGGTGAAACCTATTTAGAATTTCTGCAGACCTTCTTTATGACTACCTTGAGTAGTTTCTATAATATCAGTCCGACGACTAGGAACTTAGCTATTATACATCAGGATGAGACACCTAGCACACTAATTTATTTGTCAAATCATTTGACGTAGCTGTACTAACCTATTTGGACCATATAGACCTTTATCCTAAAGTGATGTGTTGTTGGTGAGATCGTGTAGTAGTGTGACTCTGTGTGAGTGCGCTCGATGTTTGTGTTCGAATCACTTGAGTTCTGTTGACCTGCAGCGCTCACTTCGACATTAATTCTTTTGGGGTCCGAGATAAGAATACTTTGTTTTTGTATACAGTCACTCGATATTCGCGCTCACTCACAGCATTCGCTGTATACATATCCTGTATTTAGGTCCAGGTTTTTACAATGTTAAACTAAGACTATTCAGGGTAAAATATTATTCACATAATTCAGAATACCGATTACGACTTAGTACAACCCTTACTGAAGTGAAATACATGTTTTTTGAGTGAGAAGAGAATAAGATGACAGTGTTTAGTAAAGTCAATAGAGCTGTTGCACATTCTTTTGAGCATACGTGTTATAATTATATAGTTTTTAATTTAAAGCTTAAATACTATTTTTATAAATGTCACTAAATTACATTCATTTACGAGATGGCTAGCTGATAACCTAACTGTTATTACCCTCGTGGAGTGGCAACTTTTGAAACTATCTATCTCATTATATTATTTATAGAAGTTTATGGTTGCTTAACCTATAATAAATAACCTTTTCAAATAAAATAAAATCGATGATTGGAGCCACCGTTAATACTATATAGGTTATTAGAGATGATCATGATTAATCGACAGTTTATTTGTGGAGTTATCGGTAAAATATATTATAATTTTGGTATTGTACTTTATATATATACCATTACTACTATAAGGCATTATAATATAAGGTCATTTATTACGGGAACTCGGGTTAAGATGGTTAGTAATCTTTAGGAGAAATAGAATAATCAGCTAACTCATATACCCTCACATTCAAGTGTAGGCTACTATCTCTGATAACACTACATTTAATTGGAGTGTGTGGTCCGAGTTGTAAATCAGGTTGATTGCATATCTAAAAAAGCTCTTTTTTATAAACTTTGATTTACCAATCCACACAAGCGAGAGACAGTTATACTCACATCACATGATATGAGTGATACTAAATAATAAAAAGTACACAAATCGTCTTCATTTTTAAAAAAACATGGTCAAATCCCTAAATCAATCGAGTACTATTTACCTAGTAATACTCCTTCTCTAACGTGGGATCATTATCATCTTCGTTTATTCTCCGTCCTATTATGTAGCTACCCTTCTATGTTGTATACGGAGAAATCGCTTCACTACAATCGCCGACCAAACATCACCTTGTGCGCCAGTAATTGAGAGATTTTCCCTACATTAACCCATCATGTTGACCTTATTTCCAATTTGGCTACATATTAAATTATTCATTTTTATCAGAGACAAATCGCCTATATTATATTACTAGCTTTCAAATCTTAACACAACATTTTATCTGTTCACAATATCTCTGTTACTACCGATCATCTACCAGATCTCTCTTGTGTGTGACCAGTCTTAGCTAGGTTATATAGAAACATCACACTCTACGAGACAGCAAGTACCTTTTCACTCTTCACAGTCTTCAACGGTCTTCTATGTAGTTATCGGATATACTTTTGCTATTTATTACACACTGCAAAAATGATCGAGCGTAACATTCTTCAATTGCGCTTTCTAATCACTACAATATTATAATACTATTTACACCTATATATATATATAAGTATATATAATACTTAGTATTATATGTACGTATATTTATCATTTCAGTTTATTTACATGATATCAATTTCTATAATATCATTATATATATATATTTTGTTTCCTATCTTTATGATATATTATATTATATATCATATTATATTATCATCAATAAGATGCGGTTTATGTTATAATACGTGAATAGTTATTTAAAAATATGATTGACACTTATTTCTCTCTGTTAAGACACCTTTCTTTATTTTCTTATTGGACACAGGTATAATTTATTTAAGCTTGAAAAATAATATAAAGTCGATTTAATATAAATCAAGTTCGACATACTAATTTAACTTTACTAAAGGTTTATATTTATATTCCTTGTGAGCTAATACTCATTTTTTTAATGACCAAGAGATTTTTATAGTACTTAAATTTGTTATATTATAGGAACATTAGGAAATCACTCTCACTTAATGGGATACAGATTTATCTAAATAGTAGTCACAAATTTTGAGACATGGATGGGTATTGCATCATTAATATATCGCGACTCGGATATCCAGGGTAAACTGTATTATAGTTAGATTCAAATAGGATTCATATGAACAAATAATATGACTTAATATGTTAACAACATTCAAATAACATTAACATATTAGACATTATATCCTTAAAGGTTATGGCCAATATTATATATATACAAAACTAAATGTATGAATATTTATATAATATTTATGGCACCTAAACCTAACTCCAAAAAGAAACACTATTATAATAAGTATGAGTTACTAATACCTTAACCACTATTAACGAACAAGTATATGAATCTTAATATGAGAAATATCATTTATCATCACTATATTGAGTCATTAAGTTTAACCTTATTTGCCAATATATTATAATATTATTACCATCAATTTGGCTTAGATACAATATGAACTAACTTATTATTAAGTTATTTATTATCATACTACAATTTCATATATATACCTAAACTTTACTATGATATTAATATATATGGTAATATATATACCAACACATACCCCCTCTTAAAATTTGCAATCAACTACTCAATGCGGCAAACCATATCAAAAATTAACAACTATTACTGAATGAGTGTTTTCTTACGTCAAGATGGCATGCTTTCTTCTTAAATTTCTTATTATGCCCCCTGGCTGGTCTTCCGTCCGTGATCTACAATAAAGAATTTATTGGTCAGATTATTAGTTCGTAGCAAAGACATAAATGTTTATAAATTGATTATCATGAATTCCTAATTCCTTCAGCTCTCCTCATAGTCTTACTCAATCAATAAATAGTACAGAAATATCATCATTGTTTTATGAATATAATACTTTATCTATCTGCATATTACTACTATTTCAGCATACTCTATTTTTCTTTTTTTTTTTATTAAGTAACTTTATTACAATACTTAGCCGTAATAATTGTAACTACTATATATATTAATTATATAGTTAATTAAGCAGCTATTGTATAAAAACCCCCTTGCTATCTTATGTAAACGAAAAATTTGCGAAAAGCCGGTGGTATATTTATTATAAGTATAATACAAAGTTTCTTATTGTGAGCCAATTATATTTTAACTCTTGCTTTCTATTAACTTGTCTTCAACTTTAGAAAATTACAGTCTCCGGCGAGACTTAAATACAAAGCAAAATTTATTCATTTAATTACTATATGGAATTTTCTAAATATATATCATATACTATATATTAATAATGGTTTAACATAATATACTTTACTTGAGGCCACGCTTGTTAAGAGATCAATATATCATTCTAGAACACACATATGATATCCAATCCTCTCTACTTTCTAATTATAATTGGATTGCAGTAAAGATTTACGTTCAAAACACGAAGGGTATTGGTTTAGTATAAATTGATAAGAACAATCCATGTATAAGATATTTTTCATGTCTTTCGTTATATAATTGAATAATTTTATTGTTAGTTAATACATTGCTGATAATAATATCTTCTAGAGTCCCTCTGTTTACTTTTTCATTGGTTTTTGTTTTTTATCTTGTAGGTTTCTTTATCAATAATAATTTTTATAATTTCTTTTCTTCATAACTCAGGCCTCGAAAACAGCACGTGACTGTCTCTAAGAGTAGATTTTATTACTACTGTTCACTTGTGACACCATTCATTATATAACATTTTAACTATTTATACGTTACTATTTTCTTTAGTTTTTATTTAAATTCTTCACTTCGAGGTATGAGCAAAGTGACTGGAGCTTAAACCAAAAACTCAAACTATTTCGTTATACGTTATATATATTATATTATCAATGCCTATTATGATAATGTAATGATATATGGATAATATACTATGGTATTATGATATATAATATATATATTAATAAGAATGTAATAAAGGAGAATGCATATAATACAATAATATATATATATATATATAATAACTTAGCTATTTTTAAATTAATATGACATCTCAATATATCAAATATACTTTATTACTATGAAGTAATAAATTAGTTGATTGGTTTCGTATTTTAAATTGCTCAAGAAAGAGGAAAATATTCTCAATGTTGCACATTATATAGATATTAATCCAAGGAGAGAGTATTATATAGATTTCCTCTAATTCCTATGTTAATTGGCTCGACAGTATGCCAATATGTGATAATATATAAATATGTAACCTAACTTTAAATATAAATTAACGAATAACAATATATAAACATATAAGTCATGATCTAACTATAAATATTTAATATTATGACATATATTAATTAATTATTATTAGTTTATATATACACATGTCACATTATTATATATTTATTAGAAAATTTATCACATTCAAAGAATAAATTAATTTGTATTTTATGATCAAATCTGAAGTATAAAAACTTATTTATTTGGGAGCAAAATTTAGACTTATTATTACAGTTTATATTTGTATGCACTGGTTTTCGAAAACTTCTTCTATCTGCAGACTGACAAACGATTACCACTTACCAACTTTCAATAAGTTACTGGTTACACTAATAACTAGTACGGTTATTGACTCACACTTTATTCTATTTATGAATATTATAAATTTAGTTATAAGATAATATAATGAGTCATGCATAACATGAGTGGTTTCTCATTGACTTAAGCGTTAATTCAGCCGCATCTACTATACCTATTACGTTATGACCTATTATATTACGGTTCTTAAGCAGTTTATATAATATATTCCGAAGATGCCTGGAAGTGTTTATATGCTATATATCGTTATTATATATTAGAAGACGGTTATCAAATCATTGGTGGGTTAATTTACGGATACTTTATACCTCTTCTCCAAGTTATCGTTCGTTTCGTGACTATTAGTCTTGTCTCTAACTGAGTAAAACAGATATCATTATTGATGAAGATTTGTAATATAAAGCTAACATATCAAAGTCTTTATTCTTTTCATTATGCAGGATTTTTATCTTTCTCAAAAAGTAATCAACTTATTAGTAATATGAAAATTATACTGATATCTTTATTATTGGAACTGGTTCTTATCTAATTATCTATGCTATTACTTCTTTATATAGATTTTGATTTATATATTGATGTTGTTGTGGATAGCATGGAGATAGATACGCTCAGTCCGTGGTGGTGCTGTGTGGCTGTTAGGGTGCAGTGGTGGTAGATGTATATATATTGGAGGTGGAGGGTTGTCAGCTAAGCTTGATGCGGGTCTCGGCTGTAGTTAGACGGGAACCGAGAGTCTTGATAGTGTAGAATTAAGTAGCCTTCACATTCCTCTCTTCTTCCAAATAATGTATCAGCCCCCTTGACCATGTTTTGAGATAGAGTCACGCTTGTGGGGACTCGGTGGCGTTCAGGTCTGTACTCGGAGAGATGTTTCTTCAAAAAGGCAGTGACTTATTCTCCGAGTAACGAGAAGTTACTAAAGGCCGGCCGTGTAAGGAATTATTTAATATTAATAATTAATAATAATAATACTAAAAAAATTTTAAAAAAATCTTATATATATATAATATATAATATATATATATATATATTATATATAATAATATATATTATATATATATATATTATATATATATAAATTAATATAATATATTATATATATATATTATACGTTTAATAATATAATATATAATTAATAATAATTATAATATAATATATATATTAATTAATATATATTAATAAATATATATATATTATATGTATATGTTATATATATATTATATATTTAATATTATATATATAATTATAATATATATATATATAAATATTCTATTTTTTTAATTAAAAAGTTCCAACACCCCGAGTATTGACATAGCTACTTAATTCATAAGGAAGGGGAACTATCCTCTAGGTATATAATTTATATATACCTAGGGATTATATCACGAACTAAGGACTATACTAGTGAAATACCATGACTTTGCCATAGTTGATCAATATACAAATTAACATATAACACGATTAAATATATCATATTACCTATAATATACACTACAATATATATTATATTAATATATATATATATATATTATATATATATATTAATATTATTAATATATATATATATATATATAATATGATAAACTTAATTAGCAACATTTACACATTATTCAATTATTTTAAATTAGATACACTTATTCTCACCAACTTATACCGCTTCTCTTCTAATGCAAAGTGTACCCTTGCACATTATGATCATTAATATCTTATATTGTCATCAGTCAGTATCGTATTGATGAGTGTATACGTAGTGCGTGTGCGCACCACATATACATATTATCTGCACTTCCATATCATTAGGGATATCCTAAAATAATTATATTATTACTGACGGCGTACCCACATAAAAATAATAATTATTATATTAAATATATTTATACTCTTCATCGTTATATATCACTTATAGCAAAAATATTCATTCATTTAACAATAAAATCACATAAACACCTGAAATAATTATCTTCTTTTTGAGAGAAACATTTAGATTTTAATTACTATCCGACTAGTGAGATAGAGGCACTAATGTCATTATTTAATATAACTAGAGTTGGTATTAAGAGGCGAAAAACAAAAAGTTATATCGAAGGTAGAAGAGGACTCGAGCTTTGCATGTATTTCCAATTTTATATTACTCTCTAAATCACTAGGATAAAAGCAACACTTATATTGAGAGTGTCAAAGCAGGAAGACGAGAACAATAAGGTGTAGCCGATGTACCCGAAGCTCGAGCACTAGTCGCCTATATTTAAAGTCACAGGAGAAGATGCTCAACAGGTTAGATATATATTTTAAAGTATTATTTGAATAATAAATTGATGAAATAAATATAACTGCGGAATTATTTAAATCTATAAATACTCACATTTTTGTGAGTTATCAATAAAATCTATAAAAATTTAGATGCTTAATTTTGATGCACATATATATTACAATAAAGACAAATATTAATTAATAATATTATAGAACTATAAAATATATATTGAAGTAATTTACAAAATTTTTGTTTTCAGACATGAATAAGTTGTCCTAATGAAGACATACGTGAACAACTATTGTCAAAAGGTAATAAGTAATATAAGTATTAAAATATTCAGTTATTATCAATAGGGCTAAACTTTTAATGAAGCTTAGTATTGTTGGTCTCGTATATCTTAATATATTATATATAAGTATATAATATTTTATATAATATTAATATATTATATATTATATTATAATATAAATAAATATATATTAATATATTAATTATAATATAAATTATATATATATGGGTATGTCAATATTTATAAGTGTGATATACTATCCGGGTATTATATATTAAGTGTAGTAGTAGGGTTTAATTTATTAGGGTTTAATTTATTGGGAGTTGGTTTAGGTTAATAAGTGAATATTATAGGTTATTAGTTATTAGGTCTCGAGTTATAGGTTTAAGTTATTTAGGTTATAGGTATACCCAAGAAGATTAATAGTATTAATTTACTTACCTAAATTAATTTAATAATATAATATCGAATACATTATTATTTATTGTATTTTATCGCTCCTGTGTATAGATCAACCTATCTTATTAAAATTAGCTAAATATATATTATATATATGTTAATATTATATTATTAATATTATATATATATTATTATATATATATTATTATTATTAAATATATATTAATTAATATATTAATTATATATATATATATATATATATTAATAGTATATATGATATTTTACTTCATATATTTTACTCTTTAAGCATTTTTTGGAATGTAAACATTTCTATATAATTTAATATTTATATATATAATATATATATATATTATTAATTATAATAATATTATATATATTTAATATATATATATATTTATATATATATATATATATATAATATATTAATATATAATATTAATCTATATATATATATATTTAATATTATATAATATATATATATATATTAGCATATAAGACATTATCTTCGTTCACTTTTTAATTGTCGTAGATTTAATACATGTTTTAATTAATCTGTAAAAGTAACTGATTTATGTACACTAGTATTGCAACAAGTTTAAAAAAATATCATTTTCTCTTACCTAATTGTACACAGAAAATATTTTACATAAATATAAAAGTATATTATTAATTATATATTTTAATATTATTATATATATTAATATATATTATTAATATATTATATTATAATAATATATTTATATATATTATATTATACTTAATATATATATATATTAATATAATATAATTAATAGTCAAAAAGGGGTTAACCTTTCTTATGGTGAGATAAGTTATAAGGGATAAGATTTATTAAAGAACTACAAAAAGGATCGAAGGAAGTACCCAAAACTGATTATTATATCAATTCGCCGTGCTTCCAAACTCACAAATGTTATTTGAGAAGTGTGTATTTACCTACGTAAAGTGTTTCATAAACTTTACTCACCTACATAATATAGTTATATTAATTAATGTGAAGTGATGAATAATAGTGCAATTTTTTAGTAGCCCTCATTTACCAATCAGTTACTGAATCAGAATTAGGCTGGTTATCTGGATATTAGGTAAATAGATAACGGAATGATAAAATGAATATATGAAAGTCTAGTGTAATATTAACTCACAAATTGTGAGCTTATCAAATCAAATATGAGTAGGGTATATTTGAATGTCTCAAAGGATGTCCGAGGAGTTTTTTAGGTTTATTGGCATCACTCTGGGTCTCAGTAACAATATCATTACCCATTTCACTGAGCTTGATCTTATAATGGAAGCATGTTAATTGCCAATATTGCTAGTATCTCTTTAAAATGCTAGATAAAAATATTAAATTTTGTCTTAAGATGATTTAGTTCTAGATCTCGGCACCAGGCTTTGGGTTAAGACTACTACGTAAATTAAACAAGGGTTAAATTCTTAGTATGAGAAGTGGAGATAACAATGAACTAGTGGAATGCGGTATCATACATTAGAGGATGATCCAGGTTTTAGACTTTTGGAGCAAAGTGATAGATTGGTGAGGAGCATAATAGTTATACTCAGTACTTATCTTATGTTGGTCTTACTCACTCTGTCTCCAGCAGGCTAGTCTCCTGATTGTAACTCCAGAAAAGAATCAGTAGACTAGACAAGCCAGATGATAAAAAAATTAGAAGATCAAAGGTAGGCTATTTCCTTTCAGGTACCTTTATTGACTAGCTCCGAAACTATAGAAAGAAGAAAGTCTATTTGCATTTGAATAGATTCTTTTCATACTGTCGATCTTCGTGTTGATCTAAAGATTCATCTGCTTAAAGCCTTTTTGATATTATCGACGATATGTGTTCCATCTGGATTGCGTGTAAGATATATTACGATACACGCATGCCATTGAAGTCGTGCATTCAGTCAGCAAAT
Organism: Trachelipus rathkii; assembly: GCA_015478945.1. Taxonomy (NCBI): domain Eukaryota; kingdom Metazoa; phylum Arthropoda; class Malacostraca; order Isopoda; family Trachelipodidae; genus Trachelipus; species Trachelipus rathkii. The sequence continues at coordinate 12,348 of JABUQX010072485.1, forward strand.
GAAGGCTATATGTTCGTAGTGGCGATTTTCCATAATGAGAACAAAAAAATTTTCTGACTTTTCTAGGTTGACGTAAATGAGGTTATATGAAAACAGTGGAGGATGTGTATAATAGCGCGCTCGATCTGATTTATTATGTTCTATCTAAAATAACAATACGGTTTAGCTCCAAGCAGAACACAAACTCTTGAACCTTCAATGACATATGTTATGTAAAGAGAGTTTGGTCCGCCGGGCTGAATACAGTAGTGACTCGCCACTTTTGGAAACATGCAGCGTTAAGGTATTATAGAGAAGAAGGAAATGCGATGGTATCTCTGATTTCTTTTTCTTCATTAGAAAATATTAAGACGTCGATGTTTTCCTCATGTAGTTGTTAGTTAGGAAATTGATAAAAGACAATGTAATGTGAATACTATTTATCGATAACGTGAATAAATACTCATCTAGGTGAGACAAAGATTGTGAGAATCAATAGAGAATATATGCAGTCAAGTGATTGAGGTTTACGTACTACGAGAGTTGTGCTCATACGTATGATTAATTGAAAAGCTGACTCTCGGGTAGGAAGAAAAGTCTGAACGATTGTTTCATTAGTCGTTAAAAATTGAACAGCTTCTGGGGCATTATAAGGTGTATAGCGCCACGATAAATGGAAGCTTATAGTGAATGCTGGACTATATGGGACATTGGAACCATTAGATATAAGCATTCTTAGGACCGCGCCTTGAAGTGGAGTCCAGCAGAAAAGGTTGTGTATGGAATTGGACTTCTATTCGCAAGAAACGACAATCGTTCTCACTTGTAGTGACGAGGGTGCAAACGGAAGGGTACCGAAAACAGTCTTAGTTGGTATAATTATATTGAGACTCTAAAGGACGTGTCATGTCATTAGTATTTATAGACTCAGAGAACTTAATCACGAGACATAGATTCCACTCCATGAATCTCTCTATACTCGTAGTTTAACGTAAATGTTGCATCTCGACACTTATACGTGCACCCACGCTGATGTAACAAGCTCAGGTTCGTATTTTTCCTGCACATGACAAAGAACGCGAGCATATATACTAGATTTCTCTATCAAGATTTAATGTTGCCGGAGTGATACTATGTGACCGTGGTCTATATTTTATCCAATACTCACTATAGAAATCAGCATAATAAAAAAGAAGACTATATCACGTTATCTAGAAAATGCGGTGAGGTCTCACAGAGTGCGCATCGCTAGGGCTTGCTTGCACTCACTTAAAGCTCGAGTATTTAGACAAAAAGGAAGTACATATAGGAAGGTATTAGGCTAAACTTATGTCAATTGCCTTATCATACTAGTTTCAAATTTATCAGGATTCGATTAAATGATAATATCATAATGAGACTTTTCATGGACATAAGCGCACGGATGTTGGATTTATCCCTCAATCTCTCAGCAGATTATCACAGAAAAGTGTTATAGGATGAAGGGAGTTTTGGTTGGCGGGAGTGTCATCCACAATATATTGCTTTGAAGATTATTTTTATCGTGTATACGCAAATTGAGATTATTAATTGATTGATTCAGATAAAGTTTCGGTTATCACACAGAGAACATTAAGCTTCAGCACGTTTCTACATAGCACAGAATATGTATTTTAATTTAGCTTATTAGACACTAAGTGAAGTTGGCACACTTACAATAATAAATTTATGAAAATGGAGACTAGGACGCATATATGCTCGAGATAGGAGATTTACACGTGTGAGATAGGAGATGAGTACGGACAACATTTTGCTAAGAATGGAATAAAAACTGTATTATTTACCGCTTTTAGCAATTATGTTGTGTTTAGCAATCTGTTCTTTTAGTCCGGATAGTGACAGAAATTGATGTTTAACACGATAAATATGTGGTAAAGTAAGTGATATTGAGTCGCTCTATTTCGAGAAAGAGAATGTGTATCACCGCCAATGGTAAAATCGTTGATTAACGCACTCATACTACAACGTTTCTGGTGCAATCAGTTAGAAGAGTTTCTAAGCACTTAATCTCTTGAGATCGTAATAAACAAAAACAATCACTACGTGTTGGTGAATGATTCACCATTTATACGAAAACATAGCACACAAACACATTAATTCTGTTTTTATTCACAACTTCCAACCTTTGGCAAATTAGCAGATGATGTAAATTGTTTCTGGACACTCCCTTTATAGAAATCTCGCTACTTGTGATTTGAAGTTCAAAGTGCAACATATGGGAAAATGATTCATTATATAATGTATTTTACTTTCAGAAAAGATTGGTGCTTGTATCCGATTTCTTGTGTGTATAACACAATTAAACTGTTTTCTCAAATATAGGAAATCTATGTGCACACTATGGCGCAAAATTTAAACTGACTAATTGGCGCTTTAATATGAAACTATTAATAGGTGCTGATTGTTGTATTAATAACTTTCCGCAAGTGTAAGTTAGAATATGAACATGTGCTAACAATTCTAGCATAAATACAACAAATGATAACCGAAATTATCATCAACGATATCAGGGAAAAACTATTAACCTATATCGGATTTTAAGAGTGCAATAATCAGTATATACGCCTCAATAACACAACTACTTTTCCTAAATTTACAGTATAAAATGACTTTTGCCACGAAATATAAGAAATATATAAAATTTAAAAAGCTTTCTTTCCTCTAAACATTAACTGCCATTTTTTTTTATATTTCCACCAGTCAAGCACAATATCTAACGTTTCTCCTCGTTATTCCTTTTCTAGAAAAGGGCAGAGTAAAGAAATAATATTGTACTATATATGCTAGAACACATTTCATCCTAATTTGAATTCCATATAATGAGCTTTGCGGTTCTGTAAATATTGCGAGCTTATAAGTGAATGACTCTTTTCCTTCTCTTTGTCATTCGCAAGTTGCTTCTGTCTTTTATAACATCCTCAATTCCTTTTTTCTGTATACTGGAATGAGCTTACCGCATTTAAAAAGAGGGAAAACTCTGGGGAATTTTTTTTTACACACTCTCTCTCCTGCATATCCATCTCTTCTTCACTAACTTTTATTTCTGCTTCTTTTCTCACTCACTCGGTTCATTTCTTTATTATTCATTCATTTCTAAATATTTACTCTACTCTTCATCCACAACACTATCATCGCTCTTGAGGACACCACATCTATCTTCTTTCATCTCACATTTTATTTTCACCTTCTCAACACAATTCAATATCTCATTTTCATCTCGTTTTCAAAATTTAATATTTCATCTCGTACTGATAACTCAATAAGTATTTTATTGTCTTACTGGAATATCGATTTTCCCCGCTCTTCTCAATCTCACTCATTTGCTCATCCTTTCGGCTTAAGATGTCCCATTAAATGCTCTATCTACTTATTTTCTTTGTCTATATATCTATATCTAATCTTATATATATCTATCTATATCTATCTATTCTATCTATCTATCTAATCCATACTATTAATACAATATCCATATTTTATTATATAATATATATATATATATAATATATATATATATATATATTATTATTATCTATATATATTATATATATTAATATATATTATATATAATATTTATTATTATATTATTATATATATATTAATATATAATATTTAATAATATAAATATATATATTATATGTAATAGCATATATATATATATATTTATAATATATAATATATATAATATTGAGAAAGATAAATTTACTCTGCCTAAGTATTTAAAACATTGATAATTTTTAGTCTAAAATAATTAATTAATTAATTTTATATGGTATAAATAATATATAATGCCTCACTCATTAGCTATATATATTATATAACTAAATTATGGCTAAATTAATGTATTTAAAATACAGTCGTTTAAATCGTTAAAAAACAATAAAATTATTAATGCATTTCTGATATATATAAAATACACTATTGGAACTACTACAATTATGAATGAGCAAAAAAAAATAGTGGAATATTAACAGGTGGACAATCATCTCCAGAAATCCATTGGCATCTTTACTTTTTCCAGAAAGCTTCAATAACAAGTTTATTAAGATCGTTACTTGATTTACGATGTTACATTACATGAAAAGTTCTTCATATTCCATTATTTCTTTGGATGCACAACAAAAAAAATAATCAACTAATTGGGCTTACATAACTTTTCCACGGAATTTAGAACATACGGTTTTGTCTCCTGCGTGTTGCCTATTATTGTATATTATTTATGCTCTGCAATATTTATAAAATATATATACAGTGTGTGAAAAATATTGCTTCTTAAATAAATGTCGTGCCAATTATTTATTGCCATTTAAGAGCACACAACTTGTCGACATCCAATTAGAATATTATTTTTATTTATATCATATACTGTATTTGCATAAAAATAAGAAGAAGAAAAAAAATAAATAATAATATATATATATATATATATATAATTATTATATATACTATATATATATATATATGTATATTATTATATATATATATATATATTATTATTAAATATATATATATATATATATATATATTAATATATTAATATATATATATATATATATATTAAATTATTATTATTAATTACATATAATAATATATATATATTATTAATATTATAATATATATATATATTAATAATATATATATTAATATATATATAATATATATTAGAAAGAGCTGCTGAAAGTTCTTAATACAAGTTTTTGAAATAGGAAATATTATCCAAATGTTTTCTGACCCAGTCCGAAGTATTTTGATCTGTCCTAACATTGGGCGGAATTGCTTATTTAATATAAATATTATAAAATTGATAAAAATATATTAACCTTATTTATTCTATCAATCTTGTTTCGTCCATATTGAGAAGGAGTATAAAAAGATCTTGAGTAATATATATTTATATATTATTATACTATATATATAGCGGCTTACAGCTGACTGTATATCACGAACTACACATGAGAACATTCTTTTATTCCTTCTTATCTTTTTCCACTTTCCTACTATCTCCTTCTATTATTATCATACTCTCTGCCATGCACTTCTGATGTACTATTTCTTTAACTTTTTCCCACCTGGGGAACCCTAGTCACCCTCTCAGAGGGTGTCCTCAGTAATCTATAATTATTGAATGGTTCTGTGAATTCCTCAATAATTGGATATCATTATTAACTTTTCTATATTTATAAATAAACATATCTATATTAAAATAGACATCTCATTTTGACACCAATGATTAGTCTTCTGAGGAGCAAAATTTTCGTTCTGGCTCGTATAAAGAATCGCCTTAACGGACAACATTTGCTCCTAGAGGCATATTAAACTTAAGCTCCGTTAACTCTATTATTCATTTATCATTCGATTTCACTTCACATAATTATCCAATCGCAACAATTTTCAGCCTTCTAAGTCATTGGTATACTAAGGTTTTGGAGGTGGCAGCACCCCCTTCAATCCATTGGGCGTGCGGCGCGAATAATTATATATTCAGTCTTAACTGATAAGGTTTTATTAACCTCATGAGAATGAAGGGGCATACCATATAATCTGAGGTAGAGCTAACGATATAGTCTTGTAGACATCATTATACCATATATTATGGAGGGTGTCCGAAGTAGACTTTTTGGATTATGAAGTTTATGGTACCACAGAAAGTGGTCACCCTCAATAAGAGTTTATATAGTAATACATGCATGACTTTTGGGACGAAATAATTTCTAAGTCACGTATATATATAGATAAGGTTATATATATTATATAATATACATGTATCCTTAAGCTGTCCCTGTTTTACTCTACCCGTATATCCACCTTTTCTAGCACATTCCTCACTTAGCTCTATGGTCCGTGTGAGTATGGTATATGAGAATTAGTATGGATATAATGGAAGGGTCTGCGAATTATACGATTCCCATGTTTTTAAAAACGGATCGGAGTCAAGTACCCTTTAGGGTCATATTATTGGTTCCAATAAATATATATCCTAGAGGATGTTTGCGTGTTGCTATACAGTTTCATATATTTATAGTAAAAGTAAGGTATATTTTAATAGTGTTTTATTTTTACTATTGATTAATAGGAGTATCCAGCTTCAAATAAATTGGCACCTATGTCACATGTATACATGTATAAATAGATAACCGTTTGAGGAATAACGAAATTATTCTACGGCACGTCTAGCAACTCTTTATACATAATGCCATATAGTTTACTATAGTATATATATATATAGCGTTTATTTATCCTACTTCTATAAGATTCTTTAGGCTATTCTAGTGTTAATGAATTATAAAAAAAATATATTAGGGTATGAGGTGTAATGTACTCGAATTCGGTAGGTTCACACTAGATGAATTATATCTGAAGTCGGATGCGGAGCAGCCACATTTAGGTATAGCTAATTAGAGGCTAACCTATAGTGTTGGGGTCAGGTGCTACAGCCCATTTTATATAGGTATTTAGTACTTATTTAAAGGGTTCAACAGTTAAGCGTATCTAATCGTCAAATATATAACTTAGGCAACCTATAGTAGGTTGTATTTGAAAGGTGTTTCTAGACACATAGATTATATATATATAATATAATATTATATTATATATATATTACTATATACCGGGGATTCTACTCTTCCAATAGACTTAACTTCATATTCTTACCAGAATCTTAATTTTTTTGTGCGCTACTAAGCCGTGTCTTCTTATATCTCTTTTCCATAAATATTTTCTATTCTTAAAATTTCGTCTATAGGCCTACACACATTCCACCAGGATTTTGGGGGAAACAAATTCGGTATATCCCGAATTAGTTTCACATGTACCTACTGCGCGGATACACCCGTTCAAAGGAAGTGGGGTGTATGGGGAATGAAGATGGAGGAGTGTACTTAATTTAGAATGTACTTTATTTTTACCAGTGGAGTGTATGTAACAATAAGCATGATGATAAAGAATGAATTCAGATAGTTGGACAAAGAATAAATGACACTGTGTCAAAATATTTGCCACACGAGCACTCCTCACAAGAGGTGGTATGCCACTATATAATTCAGAACAACATGGCAATTATAGTGACAATTTCATAGAGAGAGAGAGTAGAGAGAGAGAGAGAGGAGAAGAGAGAGAGAGAGAGAGAGAGAGAGAGAGAGAGAGAGAGAGAGAGAGAGAGAGAATGTTTCACTACTGATTAACGGTTAAAAATTGTATTGGAGATAGTCAGTAATGGCTTTATAGTCGATAAGGCGAAAAGCCCTAAACTTCGCCATTTCAAGAAGACCTGTTTATATGAGTAGAGCTATCCCAGAAATGTGGTGCACGCTCAATACAAGGACAAAAGAGGTCCTAATAAATGGCATACAACTAATAAGGGGTCTCAGAACACTTTAGTGAGAGAATATATATATGTAGCACTCCATTATAACTTTGTAAAAATTTTAATTTATGTTCGTACTTATGCTAAGATTTGCGCGCGCAAAATTTTAGCATAAGTCGAAATGAAATAATATATAAACCCGTCCGATACAGAGTCAGATTAAAAATTACCAATAAAAAAGAGTCGGAAGAAAAAGATCTCACTCAAGATACTCTCTCAAGAACTCCTCCAAACTACTTAAAAACGCAGCTTTCGTCAAGAGAGGTAAATATCAA
>JABUQX010072485.1:37500-45000 GCA_015478945.1 Trachelipus rathkii
AAAATTACATTATTGCAATATTATTTTATATAAAAAAGTTATATAGATATATAAATAAATATTATTATATATATTAAAATATGGGCCTATATATTTTTTCCCATATATTATATTATTATTATATATATATATATATATATATATATATATATATTTCACCTTTCACCATCCATCTTGTTAGGTAGATCCTGTCAAGTGCTGCTCCTCCAGAAATCCCTCCAGACGTCCCGGTCTTCAAATAGTGCCGTCCTTTCCACATTCTCCATCGTTTCTCCCCTCGACGTAATTGCTTCTTCCACAGCATCCTTCCATCTTTTTCTTGGTCTTCCCACTGGTCTCGTTCCGATAGGTCTCCAATTAAGTAATCTTCGGGGGTATCTAAAGTCCTCCATTCTCTGCACATGACCGAACCATCTCAGCTGGTTTCTTTCAATACATTCCATTATTGGGCGGACTCCGAGCTCTTCTCTTATTGCTTCACTTCTTACTCTGTCCCTCAGCGTTACTCCTCTTATTAATCTTAACACTCGCATTTCCGCAGCTTCTATTTTACTCTTCTGCATCGTGTTAAGTACCCAACATTCCGACCCGTATAGTAATATTGGTCGTAGGATGGTTGTATATATAGTCACTTTTACCTCTACTGGCACTCCTCTCTGCGTCATCAATGGGTACAACATTCCCACATTCTTTGAATATTTTGTTATTCTTTCCCTCAGTTCTGAATCTATCCATCCTTTCTCATCGAATATTACTCCTAGATATTTGAATCTGCTGGTCTGTTTTAACTGTGTACCTTCCATCCATATCTCCGCGTGTTCTCCCTGTCTCGATATCGTCATTATTTCCGTCTTCTCCCTGTTTATTTTCATTTCCCACTCCATCATAACTTCATTCCAAGAATTCACAGCAGCGTCGTCAGCGTATACAAAGGTGTATTCCCTATCCTCTCTTACACATATCCTCTTCAAGCAATTGTCCAGATATAACGCAAAAAGTAAAGGGGACAGCACACTGCCCTGCCTTACTCCAGTCTTCGTTTCAAACCATTTCTCCCTTCCCATCTCCGTTCTAACCGTGTTTATGGGGTTTTCATACATATTCCTTATTATCCTTATCAGCTTCTTATTTATTCCATATGCAGGGTCTTCCATCACTATCCACAATCTCTCTTTGTATTCTATCAAAAGCTTTCTCTAGATCTATAAATGCGATATATGCTACCTTATTCCATTCTATGCTCTTTTCCACTATCATTTTTAAAGAGAATATCAAGTCAATTACACTTCTATTTGGCCTGAATCCGTGTTGCCACTCTCCAATCTTTCCCTCTAATTCTCTCCGAAGTCTTTCTCTATTATCCTCTCGTATATTTTATATGCGCTCAACAGCAACACTATTCCTCTGTAATTCTGACATTCTCTTCTATCTCCTTTTTTATGTATTGGACATATCACAGCTTTTCTCCAATCTGACGGTATGTTCTCCTCTCTCCATATACAATTTATAAGTTCTGTCATCCATGCCACCATACCTTCTCCTGTTTTGAATATTTCATTATTTAGTCCATCGACTCCTGGGCTCTTTCCATTCTTTAAGGCTCTTATAGCTTGTCTCACTTCCTCGCCATGTATCGGTTCCAAGTCATCCTGTTCTCGGTCTTCCATTTGTGGGTTATCCTCCTCCATATATTCCTCGTCGTCCACCACATTTAATAATTCATCAAAATATTCTGTCCATATCTCCTCGACCTTTTCACTATCCACTATTGGTTCTCTATCTTTGTTGAATATCACATTCGTGTTAGGTTCATCTTTTGTTCTTAATCTCTTAGCCATTCCATATATCAACTTCCTAGTGCTCCTCATGTCTTCCTCCAATTCTCCTCCTATCCTTTCCGATGACAAGTCGATGATTCGTCTTTTTACTACTTCTGCTCAATTTCTCGCCAGAACAAAAGCTTGTCTATTTTCCTCTGTCCTTGTCTTCATCCATAAACGGTATTTCTTGTTTTTTTCTTTTACTACGTCTTTGACTTCCTCATTCCACCAAACCGTCTTTTTCCTTTTCCCACTACTTATCTTTTTTGTTCCAATCACTTCTCGTGCAACCTGCTCCACACCTTCTCTGAAATCTTTCCAACCTTCCTCTACTCGTTCCACAGTTCCTGAGATTTCTTCATATTTTCTAACTAGTTTGTTGTTGAAATCTTCTCTTGTGTTTTCATCCTTTAATTTTTCAAAACAGTATCGTTCTCTGGTTACTTTCTTCGGTTTCTTCCTTTGTCTCCATCTTATCTTCCCCACCACAAGTCTGTGGTCCGAATCCAGAGACACTGATGGTATGCTTTTGACATCCATAAACACCCTCTTATCATTACATATCATTAGATCTATCATAGATTTTTCCGTATATTCCTGGTTTTCTGAATTCCAGCGGTACCATGTCCACTTTTTACTCTCTCCATGTTTAAAAAAGGTGCTCATGATCGCTGCACCATTTCTTATAGCAAAGTCAACTAGTCTTTCCCCCTCTGTATTTCTTGCTCCAACTCCGAACGCCCCCACAGCTGCTTCCTCTCCTTCTCTCCTCAATCCCACATGTGCATTCATATCTCCCATAATTATTATGTGTCCTCCTCTTCTTCCATCATATACATCCTGCAGGGTCTCCATAAACTCTGTCTTCTCCTCCGTAGGTCTTCCCTGATGCGGCGCATAGACCTGTATAATACTCAACTTTGACTCTCCAACTTCAACGTCGCCGTTTCATAATTTTCCTGTTCACTAATACCGTTTCTATTACACTTTTATATGTTTCTGGTGTCATAACGATCGCTACACCGTGTCTTCTCTCTTCCTCTCTACCCTTATACACCATGACATAATCATTGTGTAATTTCTTCACTCCCTCTCCTTTATACCTCACCTCGCACACGCCCAAGATATCCAGACCGCTCTCCATCATCAGCTCTACAGCCTCCTCCTCTTTTCCAGAGAAGGTGCTCGCGTTTATTGTAGCCAGTTTGTAGTGATAGTCCTTTTTCCGTAGTCCTTGAACTCGCCGAGTCGGGTACCGAGAAGTCTGTCCGTTATATATATATATATATATATATATATATATATATATATATATATATATATATATATATATATATATATATATATATATATATATATATATATATATATATATATATATATATATACTTCTGCGTCTTCAATTTATCTTTAAGAAAATCAATAAAATTTGTTTATCAAAATTATTGAATACGATATGAAAATTATTCCCAATTTTCTTGGTTTTTCAGTAACAAAATAAAAAAAGAAATACAAAAACAAGAATAAAAACAAAAACAAAAAATAAGAAAGAAAGAAAGAAAAGAAAAGAAAACAAAGATAATATCATAGTAATAAGTTATAATACATTTTAACGATGCATCAATCTCATTTTAAGTTTGTTTAATATCATATTTCTTTCCTTTACAAGAATAATAATATAGAAAAAAATTTTAATTATTTTTTTAATAATTCTTATAATTTTATTATTAATTCATTTAGAAAGGTTTAAAATTATTTTTTTTTTATATTATTTATATATAATTTAGTAGGAAAGAAAAAAAATAATTTATTTTTAAATATTTTTTTAAAAAATTTTATATTTTAAATATATTATTTATTTATTTTTATTTTAAAATTTTATTTAGACACTTCTTGGAAACTTTTATTTATTTATTTTTAAAATAAGCATTTGGGTTCGATATAATTGTAATTTCTTTATAATTATTCGAAAAAAAAATACTTTTTTGCATACATTTTTTTTTAGATTAATTTGCATATTTAGGTTAAATACTATTTTTAGTAAAACTATTCAAAAAATAAAAAAAAAAAAAAAAAAAACAAACAAACAAAAAAGAAAAAACTTCATATATATTTTTTTTAGATTAATGCTTATATTAAGGTAAAATACTATAATTAGCAAAATTATTAGCAAAAAAAAAAATAAATGAATAAATAAATAAATAAAATTAAAAATTAAAAAAAAACATTATAAAAAAAATCCCCAAGGTTTAAGAATTTTTTAATAGAAAAGTGAACAAATTTATTAACTAATTAAGTGAAGGTTATGCGACTGTAGTTGTGCAGGAATGCAAGTGTTTCTTTTACTTATGAGACTAATAACAACGTAACATTTTTCTATAATGCTCATATAAAATAACTTGAATACAAGTGTATATATATATATATATATATATATATATATATATATATATATATATATATATATATATATATATATATATATATATATATATATATATATATATATATATATATATGTTAAGTATCTATAAAGACATATATATGTATATATGTGAGAAATTTGAAAAGTTAGTATATATATATATATATATATATATACGCTGGCTTAAAACAAAGAAGAAGAAGAAGATATATATATATATGTATATATATATATATTTGAGTATAGAGATATATATATATATATATATATGCTGTTTCGTCCAGTGGAAAATGGTCAAAGGTACATATGATGACCATTATTGAAGGAAAAAATTTGTTGGTTTGGTAAAATTAACCGATATACCGATATACGACGTATTTAACAATGAGCATAGCTGTTAGTTCTGGGGTTAGAGAGTGGCACCGAGGAATAATAAGCTTGTGTAGATAGTCTCTTAAAATAAGATGCTTGCCATTTGAGAGTTTTTAGAGCCTTTGTAGTAACAATTATTATAAGGAGATACAGTTTGACAGCAAGAAAGAGATTAGATAGTGAGAGATAGTGAGAGATAGTGAGAGAAAGTGAGAGATGGTGAGAGATAGTGAGAGATAGTGAGAGAAAGTGAGAGATGGTGAGAGATAGTGAGAGATAGTGAGAGACAGTATATAGAAAAAAGTGGTCGAGACAGTGAGAGATAGTGAGAGATAGTGAGAGATAGTGAGAGACAGTGAGAGATAGTGAGAGATAGTGAGAGTTGACAGGACTAAAAGCTCTAGACTCGAAATAATTGATAAATATTTTACAATAGATATAAAATAATAGGATAAAATAAAATGAAATACGTTTTTCTTATTTATAAATTTGTCGTGCATAATCAAAGATGATTGATATGCAAGGTATTTTAGGTAATAAAGTATATGATATATATATATATTTATATATATATATATATATATATATATATATATATACATATATATATATAAAAGGCGATATAGACATACATATTTATTATTATTACATATATCTATATATATCTTCATATTTATATAGTTATTATATATATTATTATGAGGCAGTTATATATATATATTATATATATATATATACATTCTCTCCTTATATATAATTATATAAAAATTTAAATAAAGATACATATATATATATATATATATATTTTTATATTATATATATATATATATATATATATATATATATATATATATATATATATCAGTGGCGTTGTATAAAGGAATCTCTGAGACTCTGCCCACCCAATTATATGGCTATATAATTTTTCTTTAATAATTGTCTGATATATAATTAATCAAATACTTAAAATCAGCAACGATATATTTTGTTTTAAATGGGGAATTTCGTCTATAAGCAAATATTAAAGAGGGCGTTGAGGTTAGATGTGGCTCGCCTCGACGCAAGAACGAAAACGACGATAGAGCCAATTGACTCAAATGTGGAATTATTATCAGAAGAAATATCATAAATTGAGTCTCGCCTTTTATGAGATTAGGTCGATAATGCTTCTCTCTCTCTCTCTCTCTCTCTCTCTCTCTCTCTCTCTCTCTCTCTCTCTCTCTCACAATACACATGGCAAGTACATTATCACAGCATATATATATATATATATATATATATATATATATATATAATATATATAAGTTATATATATATATATTATATATATATATATATATATATATATATATATTAAAAATACAAGAATTAACCTTTTAATAGTAATCATAAAATATATTTCAGTTATAATTTAAAAAGTTATATGTTAATTAAATAGTTCTTTAAAACTTTTGAATGAGTCTAAATATATATATATATATATATATATATATATATATATATATATCTATCTATATATATATATATATATATATATATATATAGTTATATATATCTTTATATTTATAAATATATATATATATATAAAGAAGCATATGATATGTTATATGGTATATATATATATATAGTATATGTATATATTAGCGTATATATATATATATGAGTATATATATATGTATATATGGTGTCGCGTAAATATACATATATAGTATAAATATATATATATAAATATTTAAATATATATATATATATATATATATATATATATATATATATATATATATATATATATATATATATATATATATATATATATATATATATATATATATATATATATATATATATTGACAATTGATTTCTTTATTAGTTAAAATATCTTAAGTTTTAATCATCTTTAATTATAATATACGACAATTTTTTAAGTAAGAAAAATGTAATCATTTTACCTTATTACCTATTTTTTTTATTTATTTAATATATATTGAGATAAATTGTGATTCTCATTACCTTGCGAAAATATAATTATTCAGTGATAGGTGAAATGTATAAATACATTTCAAGTCTTCTAAATATATTTTTGTATATTTATTCACTTTATTTATTGCCCAATTTGTAGCATGGAATTTATAATTAACCAATATACTGTATTTCTTTCTTCTCCTCAGATATAGTAATTCTATTTGTAATATTCTTTATTCTTAGACAGGTTAATTTCTAACTGTTTTAAGTTAGTCTTATTGTGTGCAATTGTGCACTAGGTAATTAATCAGATTTGTTTGATGGTTTGATGGAAATCCCCATCTTAGGGTAATTGTTAATGTCAGTCCCTTATTTATTAAGTTTTGTTATGATAATGAAGGGTTAATTGTAAATATTTGGAAGAGTAAATGTCTATAAAATTGAATTTAACTGAGAAATTCTTCTCAGGGGCGAATCTTCGAACAATACTTGCTTATTTTGAAATATATATAATATATAGATTGGATTCCATTAATTTGTTGAAACATATTACGTGGTTGTTATAATTCCATGCTGAAATTATTCAAGTGGTTTACAAAAATCTTAATCATATTCCTGTGGTGATCTTAAATGATGTTGATATTCGTTCATCAATTCATCATACACGAGAATACAATAGAAAGGTCCATCAGTTGAAAAATTAGTTAAGTACTTGTGTACTTATATAAATATAAATAACTACATATTTATATATTTTTTGCATGTCTGTTTATATAAAATATAATATTCATATAATATAATATTGCACTGATATAATATTAAAACCTTTGTTGATATAAGTATATACTCGCAATGTTGTTTGAGTTGTTTTTGTAGCATGTATTCTGTGCTTTCTTGTAGTTTGCATTTTTGTGCTTAATT
>JABUQX010072485.1:60000-65000 GCA_015478945.1 Trachelipus rathkii
TATATATATATATATATATATATATATATATATATATATAGTTTTTTTAAATATTGTTTTTTAAAAGGTCTTAGGTTTAGAAAAATACTAATATATTGCTAGCATATTTTAATAAATAACAAAATATTTAAAGGAATAATTAAATATTTTTAATATCTTTTGCGTGATTATAAGGTTTGGAATAGAGTCGTTATTCTAGTTCTGAAATATAATTTTAAATATCAAATTAATCAAAACATTATCAAGGCTTTCTGAAAGATATATTAATAGTCACTTTGGATTCCAAAAGTCATTTTAAATGGTTAATCGCTTAATGTCAATTGCCTTTAAATGGTATATCATAAAGTAATAATAATAATATGCATTATTATAACTATAAAAATTATAGGTAAGTTTGCTTAATATCATTGCTAAAACAAAATATATATTCTAATTTCTAAAATTCTTTGTACGAAAGAATATTTACAAATATAGATATATCGTTTCATACAAAGAAACAATATTAATATTTATAAATAGAAATCTTTCAGTAAATGTCTCATCATTACTTTAATAATATAATTAAATTGTTATGAAAATTTATTAATATTTTTTGAAAGTATACTCTCAGGCCGGAGAAGCCCGGAGAGTTGTGATTTGTTTCCGACCGGAACCATAGACTTCTCTCTCTCTCTCTCTCTCTCTATTATTATTATATATATTATTATATATTATTATTATTATTATAAGAAAGAAGATATATATTATTATTATTATTATTATTATTATTATATATTATTATTATTATTACATATATTATATATATATATTATATATATATTATTATTATTATTATTATTATTATTATTATTATTACATATTATTATTATTATTATTATTATTATTATATATATAAATATTATTATTATTATTATATATATATTATTATTATTATATTATTATTATATATATATATTATTATAGATTATTATTATTATATATTACATATTATTATTATTATTATATATATATATATATATATATATTATATATATATTATTATAAATAGGTAGATGTTATATTACATATATAGTAGTGATTATGAGCATAGTAGAGATATTATATATATATATATATATATATATATATATATATATATATATATATATATATATATATATATATATATATATATATATATATATAGTGTGAGTTTTTTTGTGTTGGTGTTTTTTTTTATGAGCAAGCACCCTATATAAGAGGATGGTAATTTAGAAATCCATATTTGAAATGATGTTTTTATTCAACATAAGTAAAATATGCAATGAAAGTATAAAAGTAACAAAAGTCCCTTCTGTTGAGATACTCTCTCTTCGTAGGCGAATTGGTAGTCACAGCCCTTTCCAGCGCGTTTTTCACCCTTGCCTCTGACTCTTCGTTTTAGTGAAAATTTGTGATCGAAATTCAAGTCATAGCCCTTTCCTTGAAATTTATCTCTCTTGCCTGGAGGATTTCTGGAGAGAGTATCTTGAGTGAATTTATTTCTTCTGATTCTTATTGTTAATTTTATCTGACTCTGTATCTGACTGAAGAGTATGTCAACAGAACGGGTTTATATATCTTTTCACTTTGACTTATGCTAAAATTTTGCTCGCGCAGATCTTAGCATAAGTACGAACATAAATTAAAATTTTTACAAAGTTAATGGAGTGCTACATTACTTCCTGCGCTAAACACGGAGTGAGAAAGTATGTTATAATAATTATACAAAAAATAATAACTAAAATACATAAAGTTAAATTACTTTCAAATGCAAACATATCTAATTATGTCCAAAGACATAAGTAGACATACAAACATTTGAAGGCAAAAATAGTGTACATGAAATATAAATATTCAAATACAAGCATAACTGGTTACATCCGAAGATCTAAACATATATACAAATATTTGAATACATAAAAATACAACAATGTTATATATATACAGAAAATAAAAGGTGCATTTAAACACAAGCATATTTGGTTATATCCGTTAGATATAAACAAACATACAAACATTTAAATGTATGTGCACAAAGTTATATACATTAATATTGATATGAAAACAATTGAATTATTCAAGGTTAAATAGCTACATTGATCGAACTGTTAAATCCAAGGAAAGCAATCCAGTATGGTTATCGTTTCAACGTATCCTATGATTTGACCACGTGCACGTAGTTTTCAAAGTTGTATTACGAGAGAAACATTGCTTGACATATGAGATCAGCTGCTTGAAGTTTAGGGCCTTTTTTTTATTTGAAAAATTTCTTCATACATAAAAGGGAGGTCACAGAACCATTGAATTCAAAAAGGAATCAGAGTTCGTAGTGAAATTCAAAAATGAGTTTCTACCCATAATCCAAACTTGAATGATGAAAGAAATCCATGCCGAAAAGGAAGTTTGCTATGTCTAGCGATGAATCCTCGAACCACATGTGATAGTTGTGAAAAGATGAAACCATAATCCAAAATTAATTAAATATGAAAATTTGAAGTCTGTATCGATAATGTGTTCGTTTGTTTGAGTCATTTTTTTGGAGGTTCTGGTTGAGAATTTTAATATTATTGTAGTTTTTTCTTTCATTTTATTTAGTTCAGAAGGTTCGCCGAAGTTCCAAAATTTTTCCTCTGATCACCACTATATAGGTAAGGACTTAAGGTTATGGCTTTTCACATAAGCACCCTATATAAGAGGATGGTAATTTAGAATCCACATTTGAAATGATGTTTTTATTCAACATAAGTAAAAATATTCAATGGTAATGAAATAAAAGTCCCTTCTGTTGAGATACTTTCTTCAAAATTGAATCGTTAGAACTTATAAGGAATAGATCTTTATCTTACTAAACACTGCAGATCGAAATTCAAGTCATAGCCCTTCTGAAATTTACCCCTTTGCCGGAGTGATTTCTGGAGAGAGTATCTTGAGTGAATTTATTTCTTCTGATCTTATTGTTAATTTTATCTGACTCTGTATCTGACTGAAGAGTATGTCAAATGAACGGGCTTTATATATCATTTCATTTTGACTTATGCTAAAATTTTGCTCGCGCAAATCTTAACATAAGTACGAACATAAATTAAAATTTTTACAAAGTTATCATACACACATATACATATATATATATATATATATATATATATATATATATATATATATATATATATATATATATATATATATATATAGATATATTATATGTATATATATATATATATATATATATATATATATATATATATATATATATATATATTACATTTGTCACCACCACTCACGGGCAGAGCCCTATTCGTGTTGAGGGGGGTGTTGAACGCCTCAAAATTCATTCAACGCAAATTACGTGGAGGTGAGCACAGACGCAGGCTTTGAAGTGAGGGAGATTAAATTGAGTAGAAAGTTAATATGTAGAAGATGGAGAACTTACAGAACATGTGTGAGTAACAGCACCGCAGTGAACTTACGGAGCACTAATATCAACACAAAACTCATACGCAGACAGCACCCCTTGTGCTATGAGGGCGTCGTAAAGGTGGTTGTACGCGAGTGATAAGTTCCACAAATTAATAGTGAGATTACACAACGATCGCCGCAAAGATAGAGGGTCAAGTGAACTTGAGAAGTATTAGGCGAGTAAGCCTTTGGCCTTGACTCGACCCTATTCAGTGCTGGTGAAACCAGAGCCCCAAGAGAGATAGGCACCAGCAGCATAAGGATTAGACCTGTATAGCTGAAGTAATCAGAAAGGAAAAAGTCTCGCAGTCTAAACAGAACCCCAGTTTCTTTGAGGCCACATTAGCAACCGTTGTGATGTGAGGTTTCCAAGATATTTTTGTCAGCTAAGGCCAAGAATGTCAGATATTGTCATGGTGGAGATCAGGAGAACTCAAATGAAAAAGATAGGAAGTTAGAAGGTACTTTAGAGAGGAGATTTGAAGAAGGGGTTTGAAAGGAATAATTTCACATATTAGAATGATCCACCCTAAATTTAGCCCAGATATGATAAAGATAATGGAAAGGTTAAGACGAGAGGCAATTTGTAAAAAGAGGGAGCAGAACAAAATAGCTAGCTGAATAAGGTCTGAAACATTGGTAAGTATGAAGATGAGAGTTGATGTAAAGAAAAGATCAGTTTAATGAAAGCAAGAACAGCAAGAGATAGACCTGGAACCTGAGGAAGCCACCACCATTGACAGAAAGAAGTCGCCCATCACAACAGCCATATTTGTTGATTTAAAAGAAAGCTAGACATATAAAGCAAATAGGGTGAGAAACCAGAGGGAAAGTTTGGGGGAGTGAGGTGAATACAAAAACACAAATTGACCCAAAGCCTGCTTTGATATGTCAAGTGCCACCACGCAAGTCTCCCCATAATTCCTAAGGGCGGAAAATTATAAATCTGTTAGATAGGAAAGTATATCAACATGTTAACTATAACAAAGCTGCACTGGCGATCGGGCAATTAAAAGAACGAGATCTCAGATATCTCAATAAATGAGAGAGTTGAAAAATGCGATCATAGATATATCACGTTGTGGTTATAGCGATGAAGCAGAAGACTGAGTAGCCTCTTTCGGCAGGTTAATGACATAAGCCCAAACATTGAGGCATACGCAGCATTGAGTCGGCAGACAATATAGTTTGAACTGAGGGCGAGGACTGGAAGACGGAAGCAGCACCACCAAAACCAAGAATGCTGATCCAGCCACCCGCCTTCCTTACGTTCATAGATTTCCGAAGCCCATGCAACTGATCAAATGTAATTCACAGGTGCAAAGGCATAGGACACCAAAGGAGAAGATATGTGAGATAACGTTTGAATCAAACCAGGTTGTTGGGAGGAAAATAGGGAGAGAGTATATATATATATATATATGAGAGCATATATATATATATATATATATATATATATATATATGTATGGTATATATATGAGGGTATATATATATATATATGATGAGATATGATGTTATGAT
>JABUQX010072485.1:67500-72500 GCA_015478945.1 Trachelipus rathkii
AGTAGTAGCAATTTACTAAATTTATTGGTTACTTGTGATTAGCGATTAAACCTTTTTAGTGTTTTTGTGTTTAAATTGGAATAAAACAGATATGAATAAGTGCTTAAAGGGAAAAAAAGAATTTTCAAACGTGAAATGTCGAATTACTCTGCAATTATTGGAGTGTGTGATGCCTCCTGTACTTTATGAAAAGAGCAGCCAAGCTGACTTACACCTATGGTCTCAATTTATCAAGTACTGGTCCACAAGAGCAAGAAGGAGTATATTGTGGGCAATAGAATGATGTACACGAATGTCTAACAAAAAACCACTGACTACATTAAATCAACACATAGCTTGAAATCGCACTACTTGATCATAAGTAACTTACATACTTTTATTTGAGCTACTTATTTATAATTCAACCATTAAATATTTAACATTTTATTTACAATGAATGGGTGATTTTTGTTGTTACTTTTTTTGCAGGTACTGACCTTCGCACAAGCAGATGCTGTGTACTGCAATTGAAGGAGGGTCAAAGCGGGGCCGGAGCTGCTCAACAGACAGTGAGACACCCAGCAAAAGGCGTCAGACCATCATTCTTCAGTCTATGTCGAAAATATTTAAACAGAAGAGAGCTCTTGAGTTGCTTTATAACTACGGTAAGTGTTTTATTTTAACTACAGGTTAACTATAAATGGTGTCACAATTAACAAATTAACAGAATGCAGTCCATACAAAAATTTTCGAATTTGAAATACCAAGTTTCATTTGTCATTAATATCATTTCTCATCAAATATTTTTGCTTCTAGATTTCTGCTACATGACATTTGGCCTATTCACATTGTGGAGTCTGAGTTCTTTGTCGAATTCCTGTCCTACCTGAACTCTGATTTCCACCTACCCTCCAGAAGAAAAGTGATGAGGGATCTTGATGTCATGCATAATAAGGAAGGCTGATCAACCTGAACACTATATAAGGTCAGTTATGGGGTCACAACCGCAGACCGCTGACTGGGGAACGTTGTCAGAGCTTGTGGGAAGACGGTCACCACGACTTAATGACGAAGGAGGAGGAAGCCTGTCCTTGCCTGTAGTTATCTTGTTTCAAACTGGCATATCTCCAGCCAACAATACATATTCTAAAAATTTGGCATTGAGCAAAAGGTCATAAAATCAGCAAATAATAACGTAATGCTGGAAAAATTATAGTCTAAAATTAATAAGGAAAAGAACCAATGAAAAAATCATTCGAAGGCCTAAAATACAACAGATAATGATGAAAATGTAGTTTTTGAGGATGCTCATGTAGAAACGGGTGATTAAGAGGAAGAAGAACAGGCACCTGATTGTGAAGAATAGGAGAAAGGGAGAGATGGAGCAATATAATAGAGGTTCGTAGACAAAACTTCCAGCGAATATCTGTTAAACATGATGTGACTTACTAACTGAACATCGCCGCCAGCCTGGGCTACTACTTTGTAAACATCTTGGCTACTAAGGATGTTTCAAATGTTCCTCGCTGGTCCTCTGGTGCCAAGGATCCATTTAATAAGACACTTACCAAAGCACAGGAATTGTGGAATCCAAAAACAGAAAACTACAACGAGTTGGGAACAAAGTTTAAAACACAAGTGTTACTAGCTGGAACTCCCTATACGATTCTATAAAAGACCTGTTTAAGAACCTTGATGGTCGCATTACACAAATCAATAACATTTGTGTGGAGCAAAATTGCGAAGTACATCGAAATAATATGTTGCAGGAAGAGAAGAATGCGTACGCGGGAGTCCTATTGCCTAATCTCTTCCTCCTCAAGGACAAGATCAGGGAAATGCAACGAGAGGTGGAAAAATTTAACTATGCCAAAAACTTAGTCAACTACTTGCTAAAGCAACCAAAGGCAAACAAAGGGAAAGAAAAGGGCTTTGAACCGAGGTTTAGCAGTATCTTTGATGATTTTGATTTGCTTATGGCAACAGCTCTGCATCCTCACTTCAAACTCGGAGTGGTACGTAGGTTAAATGAGGGGAAGTACTAAGCTACCAAGACCAGGATACTGGAGGAAATAAAGTGTAATATTGGAGCGAATCTTACTTGTAAACATTAAGGCACTGAAGGTGATGGGACAGAGTCTGAAAGTGACCCAATTATGGTGAGTTATTTTTATAATTTGGAACAAACTTCAACCCTCGTACGGTATATATATATATATATATATATTTTTTTATATATATATATATATATATATATATATATATATATATATATATATATATATATATATATATATATATATATATATATATATATATATATACATTCTATATATATATATATATATATATATAATATCAAAAGAAGATATATTTTACTCCACACATATATATATATATATATATATATATATATATACGATATATATATATATAAATATATATATATATATATATATATATATATATATATATATATATAATGATTATATTATAGTCACTAATATCACTAATGACTGACATAATGTTCAAATGAAACAAAAAAGATTTGAGTTCTTGATACCATTTCTAAATATTTCAAAAAGTGAAGGGCCCATATATCCAGCAGACACCTCTGGAGGAGAAGTTGGGACAAATCTTGGATAGCTGGTCTGCAGTAAATGTTCACCACAGTACCCCTCTCACTAGGAACCTGTTTCCGTGTGAATACCAGGAGGTCTGAGTGGACTTGTTTATTAAGTATAATACCCCGTTACACAGCTCAGCGGCCGGGGCAAGCAATTTTGAAAAATTTATCTTTATGAAAGGGAATATGACCCTATTCAGAATGCAAGAGGAGAGCGAGGAGGAAATCACATAATGAAATGAGATTACAATCTTTCTCAATTTTCATATATATTGAATCTTCAATTGAAATTTAGAATAATCATCAGCATTATTTGAGCCATTTTTTTAGTTTTTAGTGCCCTAAATTTTTGCTTTTTAAAAATGATTTGTGGACATGTGGTGCTTGCATGTGGGACTAATTTTTTTTGAAAAACTGTGCGCTTTTGCGCTTGCACCAAGTTTTTCACCAGCATTTATTGGTGCCCAGTGCTGGGTAATTTAAAAGCCCACCTCTTCTGATAATTACACCTATATTTTCAACTAATAGACTAAAGCTAACCCTGCATTCATGATCTGCAGCAACTTTACTGAGAAACCAGGTGAAGAACTTTACAATTTTTTAATATAAAATCATAGCAAACTTTGCCCACCCAAGAAGTTTATCAAGAACATTTTGAATCTTTATACATCCTTCATTTTTCCTAACTGAGGTGGCCACTTTGGTATACCTAAAATTTATAGGAACCTGTAATTTAAGTCCATGGTCTAAATCATTACATATGAGAAATAAATAAGAGGTAACCTAGCACTGAACCCTGTGGGACACCACTCTACACTATTTCCCATGATGACCTATTGCCATTTAGTTGCACTGTTTTCTATTCCACAACTACTCTTTAATCCAACCATGTACCACATTGACCTATGTTTCATCACTAGTCCTTCTCTCTATGAATACACCACCTTCGCTCCTATTGGTAAATCAGAACCACAACCTATATCTCTTAATTTCAATATTTTCTCCAACAGCTCCACCCTGTCCATGTGTTTTTCACTTGATCAATGATTAAATTTCCTTGGGTGTCTGATCTTATGCCAACTATAATTAATGACTGTTTGACTCTGATGACGTTTGGTTTCAAGCACTAAAGGGAGCTGTAGTCGTCAGACGGATGAGCAGGTTCATTCCTTCTTCATCAAACCTTTCTCTCCCTACAACCATATCTGACTGTGTTTGTCTTCCAACTGGTTCAGGCTAGAGACAGCGTATCGAGTAGAAAAATTCTCGTTCTCCTATCACTCAAGTGATTTTTACCTGGTTAGAATGTTACAGATACTTTGATTATGTGGGCTTTCATCAAACTAGTGCGCTAACCTCCTTGATCTCCTAATAATAACTGGCCTTTGCCAAAACACCTACCAATGTAACCATCTTTGCCCCTGAATGGATCTGACAGCCTACAAGAACTTCAACCAGGCTTAACTTCATTCCATTTCAACCACCTTGGATGATTCTGGCATTCCTCCTCCTTCACTTCCTCCTGAAACTAGGTCTTACCCAGATTACATTTGATCGGGGTACACGGGCTCTGAGATCTATGAACGTTTAAAGGCAGGTGGCCCGGATGGCATTCCTCCCGAGTTTTGAGGGAATGTGCCGTGCTGACCCCGCCCTCGTTCTAACTATATTTCATGTCTCAACACGAAGACTTTCCCATAAAGCGCGCTGTCCAACCTATCTGAAAAAACAGCTGCCTTGACCTCTGAACATCTGGTTATAGCCTCACCTCAGATTCTAATCAAGACTTTGAAACACTTCTTAACTCCTCAATTTTAGGCCATCTGAATCAATTATTTTCCGATCACCAGCAATGGTTTCTACGTCCAAGGTCTACTGGCGATACTTTCCACAACTGATTTACATTTCCGCTCATAGAACCATGGGGAGATCAGGAGGTGCCTGACATATCCAAAGCGATTTAACCTGATATGGCAATATCACTGCTCAAGCCCCCTCCTTTGTGCTTATATTCTCTTGCTTACGTATGTTCGCCCAGCTTTTCATGTTCATGATTTGATGTATTTGATGACACTCTCTTCTTTTCTGTCAATAGTGGTGTTCCTCAGGGTTCGGTCTTATCTCCACTTTATTTTTACTTTTCATTAATGATCTTCTCTCACCTGCACATCTAACTCTATCCACTCTTACGTCAGATGATCAATCCTTCACCAACCACTTTCAATTTGCCCTTCTTTTACTCTAGAATTGCATCCTGCCCCACCTTCCGATTCTATTCTCAAGGATCTGAGTGAGCCTGATTAAATGTCCCTAACCAGAAACTAATTTTAAAACCAACCTTTACAAATCTCCCTCTAAAACACCTTCTAACTTTCCTATATCTTTCAACGGTTTC
>JABUQX010072485.1:77500-82500 GCA_015478945.1 Trachelipus rathkii
ATAATAATTAATAACAATAACAATACAATAATAATAATAATAATAATAATAGTAATAATAATAATAATAATAATAATAATAATAATAATAATAATAATAATAACAATAATAATAATAATAATAATAATAATAATAATAATAATAATAATAATAATAATAATAATAATAATAATAATAATAATAATAGAAAATTAAGAGTATTTATTAATGGAAATGAGGAGATATGTTTGTGGTCCGTCGATTTCTTACTTAAATGTAGGGTTTCCAAGTTTGCAGATTCAAATTTGCTCCTTTAGTAAGGAATAATAATGGATGTATAAAAATTTAAAATGATCTTGATAAACTTCTTTGGGTTGGCAGATATGTGGCAAATGAATTTTAATAGTAAAAAGTGTAAGGTTTTCCATACTTAGGTTACTCAAATAAAAGATTTAACTACGATGTGAATGGGGATTAACTCGAGTCTTTGGACCAATAAAAAGATTTAGATGTTATTATAAGCAGTAATTTGAAACTATAACTAAGCAGTGTATGAAAAAAAATGAATAAAGCTAATAAGATTCTAGGTTTAATAAATCGCAATGTTATTTACAAGAGTAAGGAAGTTATAAGTTAGCAGCATAATAGCTGTTAGGCTAGTATTAGAGTATTGTGCGCAAGTTTGGGTCCCTTATTTAAGGAAAGACATAGATATGCTGGAGAGAGTGCAACGTAGAGTAACAAGGGTGATTTCTGGGTTTGAGGGTAAAAGCTATGAGGAGGGGCTGAAGGAGTTAGGAATGTTTTCTGTAGAAAGTCGATTTCTCAGAGGGGACATGATACAAGTCTACAAGATATTTACATCAATTAATAATACTGAGGCCAATAAATTCTTTATAGAGGACCACGGATGAAAGACCAGGTGACACAATAAGAAAATTAAAAAGGAAACATGTATTTTTGACGTAAGAAAACTTTCATTCAATATTAGGGCTATTAATTTTTGGAATGGTTTTCCGCAGAATGTTTTTGAGTGTGACTCACTTGGAACATTCAAGAAAGGATTGAATAGGTATATGGATGGTTTAGGCGTCGTATAGTAAAATTTTACTAAGCCAAATTGGCGAGTTTTTTAGTTAGTTATTATGGCTAAATTGCATATTGTAACCATCGGTACGACAATAAACTTATTAAAGCTTGTAGTGTGGTTAGCATGTACCCTAGCTATAGTTTTCGTTTTTGGTAGTAGTTGGCGTATATATCATATTGGCCTTTGTTTAGGATATTGACAAGTCTTAGGATACGGTGTAGGATGTGCATGAGCATGTGTTTAATAAATATTAAGTTGAGTGGGATAGACTCGATAGGTCCATGTGGCTTCTGGCTGGCTCTTTATTTCCTAACCTCTAGCGGAGGGAATACTACGAACTCTGAAATAAATAGTAACTTTTAATTGGTCAACGAAATTATGGTGCAGAACCAATGTAGAAATGTTTAAGAGGTGTTTAAACTGTTAAAAATATCCAGCGACGTTTTATGTTCATTGCTGTTCACATCCACGTGAAGTACAGCACATAAGAAACTTTATAACACAGTGAATGCAACAAGGTACTATTTTGAAGTATTGTCATGGCAGACTATTATTTATATAAGAAAAAAAGTAAAATGGATTTTCCAGAAACAAATGGCAAAATCAACACAATGGGCGAAACAGGTTGTTTGCGAAGTTTTCAACTGGATTGTTACGATACTATGAGAGAAATTTTAAAGGCATTTGATGAAGCTTTAGAGGAGTTGAAATAAGATCAAGATATTAACCTTCTTGACAACCACAGATCTTTGAAGTCTGAATCAAAGCCAATATCTTAACTGTATATATTATATATATATATATAATATATATATATATATTATATATATATACTATATATATATATATATCTATATATATATATATATATTATATATATATATATATATCTATATATATATTATATATATATTATATAATATAATTTTTACAGTTTCCCCACCACTCACGGGCGAAGCCCTATTCAAGGAGGGGTGTTTCCACGCCTCAGAAGTACACAACTAACGCAATTACGCCGATGAGCACAAGACGAAGGCTTTGAAGTGCGGGAGGATTAAAATTCAGCAGGGAAACACAGAAGATGGAAGAGAATTCTACAGAACAGAATTGGCTGGAAAGAAGGAGGCACCACAACGACTAATACTATCCGCTATCCACAAAAAAATTCATGCGGATGCAAATGCAAACTCCTTGTGCTACGAGGACGTCGTAAAGGTGGAGGGTACGCGAGTGAAACGTTCCCTCTAGCAACGCTGCCGTGCGGTATGCCTATAGAAAAGGAGATAAAGCACCAAACGCGCGCGCAAAGAATAGAAGGTCAAGTGAAGTGGACAGTACGGAACAGTTATCAAGCCTTTGGCTTCTGACTCAACTCACTGTCAAAAGCGGGTGAAACAAGAGCCCCCAGATTATGAGAGCAGTACTGCCAACAGGGCGGATGAGGCCCTTGTTAGCTGGAGCAACTGAGAAGAGGAAAAAAAGTCTCGCAGTCTATACAGAACTCCCAGTTCTTTGAGGCCGCCCTAGCAACCGTTGTTGATGGTAATGTTTCCTTTCCAGACATATTTTTTTATGTTAAGCCAAAGATGTTTATATGTCAAAGGAGAGACGAGAGAACCGTCGAAAAGAGATAGGAAAGTTGGAAAGTGTTGTTAGAAGGGAGATTTGTAGAAGTCTGAGTTTTTAAAGATTAAATTTCACAGGTTGAGACGAACCCCACCCGGAAATCTATCCAGATCAGCGAGAATAGACTCGGAAAGATTGAAACGAGAGGCAATTCTAGAAGTAAACGAGGGAGCAGAATTGAAATGAGTTGAAGATGAAGGTCGAGTCATCGGCATACGAGTGGATAGAGTTAGATTCAGGTGAGAAGATCATTAATGAAAAGTAAGAATAAAGTAGGAAATAAGACAGAACCCTGATGAACACCACAATTAACAGAAAAAGAAGAACAAGTCGCCCCGTCAACAACGCGACATTGAGCGTATTTGAGAGAAACTAGACATATAGTAAGCAAGTGAAGGAGGAAACCCAAAGGAAGGGAGCTGAGAGCAGTGATGCGTGCCATACCCGGTAAAATGCTTTGGTATGTCAAGCGCCACACGCAAGTCTCCCAGTACTCCTAAGGCGGAAAACATAGATCGCAAGATAGGAAAGTATCTGGCCATAGACTCGAGCGCCGAAAGCCGTCACATGCGATCGGAAAGGAAGTGAATGAGATTCCAGAATAATCTAAGAAATGAGAGTTGAAGAAGGGTTTCAAAGATCTTAGATAAAATACAAGTGAGAGCTATAGGCGATAGTTAGAAGATCAGAGCGTACCTGTTTTTTCGGAATTGGTTGCAACATGTTGCGTCTTCCACACTGACGGGAAAGTGGTTAGTATTGAGACATAGAGAATATAGTTGAAAGAGGGGCGGGTCAGCACCGAAGCACATTCACTCAAAATTCGGGGAGGAACGCCATCCGGGCCACCCGCCTCCTAACGTTCATAGATTTCAGGAGCCCATGCACCGATCAAATGTAATCACAAGGCAAAGGCATAGGAAACCTGAGCGGAGAAGGAGGAGGGTAAGTGAATGCCAGAATACGTCAGGTTGAGTTAGAGAAAATAAGGAGACCAAAGAGATGGCCTTTTCAGTGGAGAAATTAGCAACAGACCTCAGATCGAATAAGGAGGACAAGGCAGATTTGTGCAGAAGGTTTTAGGAGATGGTTTTTGCAAGAGGCAGAAAGATTTTTCATAGGAGAACTAGGAGTTAGCGCACGTTTCGTTGATGAGCTCGCTTTGCTTACGGTCGAAGAGAATCCCTGAACGATTTCTAGCTAATGAAAATTAGCAAGAGTGACTAGAGAACGAGAATTTTTCATCCCGCATACGCGCTTCTCTACCTGATGGCAAGAGAATCAAGGCACGATCGAACATGATTAATGAGGCGAAAGATTTAGTCGAAAGAGTGTGAATGAAACTGCGTCATACCTCAACGATTACAGCTCCACCCTTATGGCAGAAACTGAAGCCGTCACTCAAGTCAAAGCAGTCATTCCAATTAATAGTTAGCCGTAGAAGGCGACGCAAGGCCCCCTAATGCCCGATCAAAATTGCAGAAAAACGCGTAGGGCAGATGGAGCTGTTGGAGAGAAAGTATTTAAATTAAGAGATATAAGGTTGTGGTCAGATTTACCAATAGGAGCGAAGATTGTGTATTTATAGAGAGAAGGACAGTGGTGAAACTAGGTCAGTTGTTCAAGATTGGTTGGGAAATCGAATGTGGTGTGGGTTCTTTAATTGTTGCTACCGGATCGTTGAGAATCGAAGATTCGGCCCCCTCCGACCTAAATCAAATGAGAGGGCCCCAACCATTCAGTGTTGTGGACATTGAAATCCCAAATAGAGGACCTTAGTATTTGGATGAGAAGATATAACAGTCCGTGAGAAGTAGTAAGATAATAAAAAGGCGTGAAAATCTGTTCTGTTAGGAGAACAGTAGCAGAAACACAAGATTATTTCGTAGTAGAGGAAGAAAGTTTTAAGCACAGAACATCGAAAGTAGGAGATTCGGATTCCTTCGAGACCGGTGTTACAGGAGTGTTTATGTTTACATAGGCAAATACTCCACCCTTTTCAGACGGAAATTATTAAATAAGTTATAGTTGGACATATTAAACGATGTTTAGACGGATGAAAGATTCTAGCCGATCTGGGTCAATTATATGAACTATATATATATATATATATATATATATATTTATATATAATATATATA
Organism: Trachelipus rathkii; assembly: GCA_015478945.1. NCBI lineage: Eukaryota > Metazoa > Arthropoda > Malacostraca > Isopoda > Trachelipodidae > Trachelipus > Trachelipus rathkii. The sequence goes on from JABUQX010072485.1 coordinate 82,337, forward strand.
TAATATAATATATATATATATAATATATTATATATATATATTATATATATATATATATATATTATATATATATATATATATATATAATATTATATATATAATATACTATATATATATATATATAATATATGCTTGCCTATATATGTAATCGTTTTATATATAAT
>JABUQX010072486.1:0-27500 GCA_015478945.1 Trachelipus rathkii
TTATAAGTCTCTTTTTCTTTGATTCCCTTACTAACTTTTTCTATTGGTTGAACTTCCATGATTTCATTGTTCAGATTAGTCCCTTTTACCTCGATATTCTCTAATTGGTCCCAGCTCACACCTTTATCTTCGACTACTAACAATTCCTTTGTCTTAAGCTCCTTTAGTTCATTTTGCCTACTCTCAGGTTGCCATAACCCGATTAAATTTTCAACTTCTCCATTTTCCTCTATTTTATCTACTTGTTCTAAACAAGATTTCTCTTCTACTATTTTAGTTGGAATTTCTTCTCTTTTATTATTATCAGGGCTATTGCCACTTTCCTGATGGGTTACTTTCCAAATCTGATCGTGTTGCTTTAAGTTTCTCTCAGAGTTATGATCTTTTTGCAAATCCTCCCAATTTGCATCCCACAAAAACTTAAACCTTTCATCAAATTCAGTCTCTGCCAAGGTTGGTTATCTGAAATTTTCCTTTGTAGAAATTGGTTCTTCACTCGTAGGTGTTTCCAATTGTCTTTTAATCACTTCTGGTTCTCCGTTGGCAATTTCTCTTTTTTCCGAATCTTCTAATGTTGACAAATTGGTGGTCACTTCTTTACAAGCTGATAACTTAGGCAACATTGCATCCCTCTCTTCATAATTTTGTTCAAAGATGTTCATTTCGTTTATTTCTTCCTCCAGTCTTTTATGCGTTTCCTTCTGTCTTCGACTTTTTTCACGAGCTTCGAGGTCCTTCAATCGACAAATTACCTGCATCACACTGGTTTGAAATTCCTTACAATTCTTCATGAAATGCGGTTCTCCGCAATACAAACAAAATATCCCTGATATCGGTTCTTTTACAGTGGTAACTAATCCGTCTTGGTTCTGGTCGTTGGGCTCTTCCTGCCTTGGTTTCTCTTCTCTTACTTTACATTTCTAATTTTGTGTCCATTATTAGAGGGGGTGACAGCTTCCACTTTCGGAAGCACTGTGATTCTAGGTGGCCTCTTTTCTTGCAAAAGGTTACATTCTAAATTTACTCTCTCTACTATATCTCCGTTGTATGAATGCGTTTGCTTTTTCCACTCTCTTCAGTGTTGAGATTCACCATACTCTCTTGATCCTTCTGTGCCCTAGTCATATTGAGCACGAGATGCAACCGACTCATCTCATACTCATTTCCGTGAAAGATCTACATTCTATATTCCTCTGTTGTGACACTTCAATGATGTCGTTTTATTTATCAGATAGTTACGGCACTATCGTGCCTTTTTCTCCTGACCCTCTCCACTCTTCTCTTTCTCATACCATCCTAATATACGCCATGTGTTACCTCTGATTTTCCCTACTCATTCACTATCTCGTGCGATAATTCGATGTGATATTTAGATTCAAAGAGTAATCTTATTCGTCTTCCATCTCTCGCTTATTTTTTTAATATATTTTCAAGGCTCATCTATTTCCATCAAGATGCGTCAAACCTGTGTCCTTATCTTTTGAGACGAATCCTCCTGACGTCCCAAAGTGATATTCCGGGTTACGTCTCGCTTTCCAAAATAAAACCCATCATTCATTGAATTTCCCTTTGGGAGATCCACATCATCGTGCCTCATATCCTCCACAGTCGTATACCAGATTTTTTCTTTCCACCTCCTTCATGTTCTTGCCTATAAGTCGCCGAGCGTGTGTTTCTCTCTCTAACCTTTCAGTCTCTCCTTCTGGACTCTTCTCTCAGTTATCGCGCACCTCCATAACTCCTTCCTCTTTAAGACTTCACCAACTGCATTCCTCCCTCTCACCACAATATGTGTCACATCACCTCTTCTCCTCTTCTCACACTCTACCGTCCCCTCCCATTCCACCACCTCCTGACTTACCTAAAGCATTAGAAAAGAAATCTAAAGACAACTTAATCTAAGGAAAAAGTATCTACTGATTTTCGACTTTTCTTTACTACGGTGTATTTACCGACGCTCTCTTTCTTATTCTCTTCCGCTAAAACAAAGAATTGTCCGTTCGTGTTGTGCACACAATACCCAACACCATGCTCCTCGTTGTTGATTCTCGCCCTCGTCCTGGTTTGCAGCCGCCTGCCGTCTAGAGATATACGTATTGTATCTCAGCCCTTGAATTAATTCTTTTTCGTCTTTGATAGTGTACTTCTGTCATATTATTGCGCAGTCTCAGCGCATACGTTCTTCAAGCTTTCTAGAGCTCTATTTTATAGTGTTGGCGCTCTCTATTATGCTCCTTCTGCTCTCTGCTATGGACGCGGTTTTTATTAATTAAACTTTTTTGTTGTACTTGCTTGATTGAAGTATGTTCTACTCTCTGTGGAAGTGGTAGTAGTAAGAACTTTTCTTTATTATTTCCGCTCTCATGAAGCTCATTGTTTACAAACTTATAAACAGTACAGACCGAACTTATACGAGAGACTATCCTATATAATCTGTGATCTCTCTAGTGCCTCAGATACTTTCTTCAAAGATCCATCAAGGTATCGAATAAAAATGTCTCTATACAAATACGTTCCGGAGTTATGCTAAGTATTTCTCTATTTACAAGTTCCAGTGAAACCTAACACCGCTTCTCATAATAGCCGTAAACACTGATAAGTGGTTTATCACTTCTTCAAAAAAATCCTGTTCATGGCAAAAACAATCGCAATCGAGTGCTTATTCTACCTTAACGTATCTCTCTAGTACAATTATACGTCATACAAAAATTACTAATAAACAAAACAACATTTATATATCAGCACATACTTATACTCAAACCAATCGAAGACTAATTATAAGGTTATATACAAACACAATCAACTAATATAATTCAACCGCACCAAACAGGTGAGTTTAGAAAGAGTGAAGAGGCAGTGCTTAATCTGTCAAGTCAATACGCGGAATCCTGTACGAATCTATGAATCTATATAGCTCATATGTGTGTATGACAAGGTGCCTAAAACTGAAAATAAAACAGGTCCAGAATATTCATTAAGAGTTAGGGCGATACTCCATTACGAGTTTAGTATTATCGCTCAATTGCTGCATCAAGAATCCTGGAATGTATCCTCCTCTAAAAAAGCATATTCAGTTATCCCAAATAGATGCACAGTAATATCAACGGGATTATAGCAGATCATATTTCCAACTGATATGAAAATATAGCTAAAATCTGTTTAATCCTAATAATTTCTACGAAAAATGATTATCAAAAATCAAATAAATCAGATTTCCTTAGCTAAAGTATGTGTGCCAAACCAAAGGATAGCTATGCTCGGAATGCAATAACTGACACAGGAATTATGGAATTTATTTCATACAAAATATCTGACTCTAGAGCATTTCAAATTAAAGTGATGTTACTAATAAGTTCATCACTCTCAAGCCCATAGACATTAAGAGCGCTAAAGTTATAGAGGACTTAGTGTCTGTCAAGGAGAAAATACTCAAGTGAAGAAGATTATACGCATTGGCATAGTATATTGTGAATTTACTATATATATATCCAAGCGGTGGAGAAGAAACTAAACAGCAATTTTAAATTTATTTCAAATTATCAAAACTTCAAAATGTTACTAATTATTTCCACTGAAAACTAAAATTTAAATTTATTCTTAAATTATCAATTCAAAATATTTTTTAGTAAATGTTTCCACTTAAAAACTAGCATTTAAATTATTCTTAAAATTATCAAACTGTTGAAATGTTTACGAAGTACCACCACGTGAAATCTGAGGCAAAATAATCATTAGTTACTTTATTGCAAAACTGTAAGAAAATTTGTTGCCTATGTTGAAATAAACGATTAAAGTACTATGGAATATGTAAAGATAACAGAGAACGAAAACATCTCTTTTATTACTCACAAATCAGCTATGTCTTAAATCACAAGATGGAGGCAAGTTCTAAATCTGATTTCAAAAGGAAAACCAAATTCAAGAAATTATTCATAAAATTCCCAAAATGGCACACACAAAATTGTCAAAAGCGCAAAATGTAAAGACAGAATATTCATAAAATCATCAAGACGCATTAAAGTTACCCAAAAGTCAAAAAAGTCAAAATTTTTAAATTATTCATACAGATTCCCAAGAGGTTACAATAAGGTTTCAGTAATAATGCTAGGTCTCAGGAAAAAAGCAAAAAGCTAAAACTTCAAAACGTATTCATAAGTAAAAATTCCCACAGACTTCAATAAGCAATGTTAGGATAAGTTAATCGGAGTATTGATAATAAGCAAAATAATATTTTATATATTAGCATTCAATTTTCCTAATAAAGTTAAATTTAGCAAGAAGTCGCCATGCCAGTGAGTGAAGAAACATTATTTCAAAAGCAAAAGCTAAATTCAACACTATTCGATAAAGTAATTATCTTAGATATGCAGTATATATACTAACCAGAGCGGGCTTTGTTTCGAGAAGAGTTACCGCATAAACAGACGGCTACCAATAAAGAGACTGAGGTAAGCTGTCATCAAATTATAATTAGTTCTTTGGAAGTCCTCCTCATGCATGTAATGTACATAAGCTTTCCCAAGATCTTATGCAGTTTAAAATATTTTATTTGCTAAAAGCTAAGATTACACTAGAATCTATCAGACTTAGAAATTATCAAGTGGAACAGTGCGCTCCCAATGGCAAATGGTCTATTTTAGCACAGTAAAACTGAGTCGCGCAAATATACTTAATATTAATTGGTTATTTCTAGCTAATCAACAACTATAGTAAAAATAGATCCATAGGAGGACTATTGGGTGACCAAAAAAAATATAATATCTACGGAAAATTAGGCATCGCCATAAGTATACTTATATACTTCGAATTATAAATATTCTGATTAGGTGGTCAATCAGATAAAATTCGTATAATTTTTGGAGCATCCTATTATTTTAGGCATTTTAGGATTGGTGTATCAGTTATTTAGAAACCTCAATGATCTTATCATCACATTTATTCTATTCTTGATAATAATCATTTATTTGAACGCGCCGGAAATATTCCTTATGTTTAGGAAACTATAAAAAGTATTATTTTAATATAAATACTGACTCGTCGAATACAAAATTCAAATAATTTAAAATCTATATAATACCTCGCATCTCCACTGTACCAGCTGACCTTATAAAGATGATGATATTTGCAACACTCTATATACCTATACTTTTGTGATATCAGGTTTCATATTCTACGGATTACAGTCTCACCTCAATGAATGATTCGGTGCTTAATTACTTGTATAAAAATAAATCTCGCAGAAATAGATAATAAGCATATTTATAAAGATTATACTGATGAAAATTGTCTTTATATGTCAGTGACTTTCGAGCCCAAATTACCTAAAATTGTAATAGCAAAATTTTCTTACATGGAGAGAATAATTCCACTGAAAATACATTGTGTACTAGTACAGTTGTTACTTATCTATCTCTGTGATCAATAGTTAGGAACTCAATTACATTCTATTTCAATACCCAAATACTTAAAAATACTGTTGTTAATTTCCTGTTCATTAAGCCCTATCTGATGAATTTTACAATATACAATAATGACTGGTATTTCCCACTGCGATTTGTATGTTAGTTCCGTTTTGATGTACAACTGTTCATAAATTATCTGACAATATATCTCAACACAGAATATCTCGTCATAGGCTGAGTATCGTGTTCCTCACGATCATACGACTGAAGACCCAGTCAATAATTAAAGTGCTTATTACATATAATGTATACAAATGATATATCGCTTAAGTGAGCTAAGAATAGGACTTGTGTCTTCAAGCGACAACATTGAAAATACGCAATTATAAGTGCTCTCGTACTTATTTCTGGTAGCCGGATTAGTTTGATATATTAACGCTCATGGGTTACATCTAGCTTGTACCTTAGGGGTTTCGAAAAATTAATAATAATAATAATAAATCAAATATATAAATACTCTATCACTATAGAATAGATCTATATTAAATATAATTCATAGTAGATCTAAATCATTACAGTAAGATCAACTACTAAAATAAATTAATTTAAAATACTAAATCTAAGTTTAAAAATATATAAAGCTGTTCAAATATATCCTCAAATACCATCACCCTAGCAGCCGTTGTGATATTAGGCTTCCAATTATTTAATAATAAATCTGAGTTTTCAAACAGTTTTAGGCTTCAACTATTTAATAATAAATCGGAGTTTTCAAAATATAGACTTCAGCTATTTAATACCAAATCGGAGTTTCAAAATAAGCTTCAACATTAATATAAATCTGGACTTTCAAAATTATAGGCCTTCAACTATTTAATACCAAATCGGAGTTTCAAACTATAAACTTTAACTGTAATAATAAATCCGAGTTTCAAAATTATAGGCTTCAACTATTAAAAATATATTCTGAGTTTTCAAAAATATATATAACTAAACAAATAATAAATAAATCTGAGTTTCAAAAATATAACTGTTGATGCTTCTATCTTAGTAGTTAAAAGTCCTAATAATTTACTAAATAATAAATAATTAAAGTTCAACTTTGATTAATAATAAGCCGATAATATTTCATCAAAATTATTATAAATGCTGAGTTTCAAAACTACAGAACGTTAACCCTTTTAAATATAAAGCTGTAAGTTCAATAAATACAACGTTCAGATTTCCTCCTTAAATAAAATATCAAGATATACTTTATAATAATAATATATTAAGAATTAGTATGTGTTAAAGGTTAAAGCCGTTTTTGTCATTTATTAAATAAACACTGCTAATGACCTTATTATAAGGTCTCGTTGCTTTTGTGAAGCAATATATATAACTATTTACTTTAATTAATTATAGTGATATATTATTAAGTTATATACAATTGAAAACAAGTATTAATACCTTAATCTAAAAACCTTTGTGTCCGCTATAGCACTAATGTCAAGTTTAGTCGTAAAAATAGGAAATGGTAAGTTATAATAATCGGTATTAAATTTCTTATCATAGTTTCAGTTCATCAAATTTATAATAATTATCACATATATAATAGTCATATGTTCTATCTAAGGAAAGATAATTCTATATCAGATCTCAAGTTTGGGTATTCTTGAAATTAAAATGGCTTTTGAAGAAAGGTCGATTGAAAAAGTATTGCTGATTGTCATTACCAGCGATCGCGGTTTGGCGGGTGCTTTTAACTCGATATGTCCGGTTAAATTGACCGTAACTTCATACTAGATCTATTGACTCCCTGATAATTCTATGCTTTTATTTACGGGTACCAGGTGGTTTGTCGCTTGTCTGTATGGTCGGGTGTGATTTGTCTTTTCTATGATACGCTCTCTATTTAAGGTGGACCTCGTATTGGATTTAGACGATTTTTTAATACATCATGCTCTCTAGCAAATTACTCTCTAAAACTACGCTTCTCTGCGCATACCATGGTTTACCTTCCTCGATTTTGCTCTTGTTCTATCTCTCTCATGTTCTTTTCAATTACATAAATCCTGTCAAAATGTACCCAATTATTTACCAAAAGTTACCCGTACTTTTGTACCCTAATTTACAGTGCGCTCACGACTATGTCGTTACAACTGTCTACTGAATTATTTTCTTTTTGACGGACAATCTCCATATAAAAATGCAATATACTTAGTGAGATTCTAACTAAACAAACGAATTTTATAATAGTGCTTTGTTATTCTTACAAATAAGATCTCTATGAATTTTCTGACAGACTAGAGGAATACCGTTTCTGTTAACATTTTCACCTTCACATTACTTATATAATCAAAGTCGTTTCACTGCTCTATTCACGTGTTTTCTGAACTCTTTATTAAAATTACTGATATTCATTATTTATATACAATCTTTTAAAAGAACATTTTCATTTTACATTTTATATTTGATCCTTTTTACGATATTTTATAATAAATAAGGCTGTTATATTAACTTCTGCACTTATGGGTAGGGTATCACTTTTGTGATTATCCTCACGGTGCCATGTACGTTATTCTTGCCGTCCTCAATTAGATGGATATATGTGTATCCTATCATCCAATAAATACTAAGAGAACTCTCCTGTGATTCTAGAATATAATCAATTAATAAATAATATATGATTTATTTGTATCATTTATAAAATTTAAGAAATACTAATATAGAAGACTTTCTTCAGCTCAGTTCACTTATACCCTAACTAACTTAAGCTCCCTAACTTTTCTCCTGTTAGTCAACTCGAATTTTAACCTGATAGGCCGCTCGTACACCTGCCCATTCTTATAAGTCGTCAAGTTATTAGGTTTTTATAGTTATTGTTGTTTAAATTGTTATGATTTCCTCCGGTGATTCGAAAAGCTCTCTCGTATTTTTAACTTTTACTATATCTTCAAGACTTTTTATATATAATTTATTTACTCGTCCACAAAAGTCAAAAATCAATCCTCGCTTCCTTCCACGCTCACTGCTCTATACCACTCTCCTTATATAAATATAACCTCTGGGTTTTTCATCCTCCAACATCAACGCTTTCTAGCATGACCTTTCGCTCGCTCAACATCTGTGAGTAGCTCAGTGGTGAAACGTGGTGTAAATTGTCTAGAGCGCCAAAGAACAAAAAAACTTGTTCTGCAACTAGCTGCTATAGAGAAGTGTCACTCATATATTAGCAGTTACCTCGGCCAAACCGCAGCCTCTTATTACTCTGTCTTACTTGATTGTGCCCTTTTAATGGATCGAACTCGCCAATCATTCATATTGTCTATTTTCATAGTCTCAAATTCATAATGCCTTTTTACCTTGCTCTCCTGAGGTGAGTCATGGTGTGGACAAATCCTGTGCATTTTTCTGCAAACATTAATTATAACTGTAAATAAGAAATAACAAAATAATACATCTCAATGTGACAATAGTCAAGTTTAATTTCCTCTACCTTATTATTGGTACTATAAGAAGGTTAATTACTTTACCATACAAGTAGCATCAAACAAGCTGTACTGGTATTAGTTATATATACTGGATGCAATACTCTAAAATATTGAGCCAATTAGCCATTTGCAAATTTTTCACATATAAATTAATATTATACTAATATTAGTACAATATTTCCCCCTCTAAATATTTAATGTTTCTTGATCTTATATCCTAATTTTTGATATTGACTGACAAACATAATTTTCTTAACTGATGGCAATCTTTACTGTACGAATACTAATTAAAAACTCAATCTTAAGATTTAATAAATAATTATTCTTTAACTTTAACAATATTATGATATATATATATACAAAAATTCATACTCTAAATCTCTCAGATAGGATTAAAACCATAATAGTTAATAATAACCCTAATTTAAATTAAAGTGCCTAAGCTTAAATAATTTCTACATGTATCTAAACTAATTATTGTTTTAAATTTCCTCAATTGTTTTCATATCATTTTGCTACTTCATAGTATCTAATTTATAAGGGTAATATATCTGTCAATATAGACCAGACCATACATCTTACACCATGTTTATACCGTGATATATAAATGATTACATAATATATCCCCGTCTATATTACTAATGTATGTTAATTATATTCATATGTTGGTACCCATAATAACGTCCTATAATTCATCTGGAATCATAAGCAACGTATATTTGTGATTATTTAATTAATGATTATCTTTATATAGTTGAGACAATGATTATCCCCACACTTTATAAGTCTCTCTCTTGCCTTACATATGATATACACGTTTACCAAAGCGCATTTCTCTGGGTTGGATTGAAACTTTTCACATGATAAATTCAATTTTTTGTTTTCAGATTAGTCCCTCCTCTACATCTATACAACCATCAGCAATATTCCATCCACTAATTTGGTCCCTAGCCTTACTAATTATCACTTATATCTTCGGTTAACTAATACAATTCTTGTTGCTCTCCATAATTTTTCTAATTAGTTTCATTTTGTCCTACATCTCAGGCATGCCTAATAATACCCTAAATGTATATATATTTATATCCACTTATTTCCATTTTCCTCTAGTTGTTATTTACATTGTTCTCATAAACAATGATTCTCTTATACAATATTAGTTTGTATAGTTTTTCATATTTCTCTATATAGTATTATTAGTATCATGGCCGTTTAGTACTATAACAACTTTCGCCTGTATGGTTTACTTATCTGCTACAAATCTGATCTAGTTGCTTTAAGTTCTCTCTCAGAACAGATATTCTGTACTTTTCTTAGGATGTTTCCTCTTTATGTTAAGTAGCAAATATAACTGTTACCAACATCATCCTCCCTCTGCATTCTGTGCATCCACAAAATACTTAAACTATTGTGCTCAAATTCTCGAGTCTCTGCAAAGTAGCGGTTTTCCCTAAACTTTGTTGGACAACCATGAAATCTATTCTCTTCTTTCGTAGTAATAATTTTGTTGTATTCGTCCACTTTGTTTATAGGTAGATTACTTCATTGTCTTCTTTTAAGTTATCTCTTCTGTTCTTCAACTGGTTGGCAATTTCGCTTGTGTCCCGATATCTTGATTTCTATTAAATGTTGACAAAATAGTGGTTTTGGTACCACTTTCTTTTATACAATGCTGATTTAATACTTAGGGTCAGACATTTTGTCTCCCTCTCTTTCATAATTTTGATTTCAATTATGGTTTCATTTGTCGTTTATTTCTATTCCTCTCACAAGTCTTTTACTGCTGTTACACTTTCTGTCTGGCTCGCGATACTTCCTATATTCCGCACGAAGGGATACTTCGAGTGTCACTATCAATACGACAAAGTTACCTGTCATCTAACACTGTGTTTTGAATATTCCTTACAACTTTTTCATGAAAATGCGGTCGCCGCAATTACAAACTAAAATATCTACCTGATATCTCGGTTCTTTTACTAAGTTAGGTTTGCTATTAAATATATTTCCAAGCCTTAAGTTTCAATTACCTTTTATATGGATTCTTTTGCTGCTTATTTTACAAATTATTCTTATAATCATTAGTTATGTGTCTTGCCTACCGCAAAAAGAAGCTTAGCACTTTCCACTTACTCTCAGTGAATATTAATGCAACTATAGTATGATTCTTAAGTGTGGCCTCTTTTCTTTAGCATAAAAGTGGTACATTACTCACATAATCATTTCTTATATTTCGTAATGGTCTTTCATCTTTTCTATCTAAGTTTATATAATTACACAGTTCTTTTAATTGTATAATGCGTCATTATTGCTAACTCAGAGCTATTAAATCATTTATAAGCTATATCTATATTTTTCTATTAAACAATCCGTGCACTATATATGTCGGTTTATTATTATACTCAAAAATTCGCTATTTCGTTCATGTTCCGAAATCATTCTGTAGATTACCTTTTTTCTAGATTTATTCTTAATCACTTATTCATCTCTAAAAAATAAAATTTTTTTATTTTATATTTGGTGTTATTTTTTTTTCAATCTCTTCACCTAGAGTTTTTTAATCATATTAATTTCTCTCGATTCATCGTCTCGCCATCCTAAATCAAAATCTCCTTGTGTCACTGGGCGATATATCGAGCGCGATCCTTATAGACTTTATTTTTTCTCTCTTGTTAAGATATATACGCTCGCGAGGTGTTTCTCTATACTCTTATCGTGCTCTTTTTAAGGTAATGTGAGCTCCGTGGCGATCCTCATTGAATTAATCAAAAGCCTGCACCACCAAAAGGAAAGACTTTCTGCTCGAGATGTGAGGCTCGGTATGTTAGAAATTGATAATCATAACACCACTGAAGACGGGACGCGAACTTTAATATTTGTGATCGTATAGGTTGTAATATATTTTATTCGTACCTAGCTGAGACATATAGCAATTGCGTGTGGTGCAATAACCAATGTCGATCTTATAAGGTATGGTGCTCATACCCTGAAATATTAAGTGTCTCTATGTTCGTCGTCTATGTGATTACTTAGCTAATTATTCCTAATTACACATTCGACGTGTCGTCTTTGTTGTCTATTATTCTTGTTATTTACTTATACTTTATTAAATAAACTTTTCAGTTAATCAATTCTTCATATCTTTCTTCTCTCTTGTGCTCTCGCTCTCTGCATCTCTTCTCATTTTCATCTCTTTCTTCTCTTTCATACATCATCCTTACGATACTCTTACTATTCCTCTCTTTCATATTCCTTCTTCTCTAGTCATTAGCTTGTCAGTTCAAGTCTTAACGCTAATGAAACAATAGGTACAATCATTCTCTTCGAATATATTGATAATTATTTTATGTTGTACACATAGTTGTCGCAGAATAACTTCATATTTTCCAATTAAATGTATAATATAATGGGTCACTCTAATACCTTCATTGTTATGACAGACATGATCAACTTTATTACTCCACAAAGAGGAAGTATACTTTATATTACATCACTGTTTGTTCGAATATTTTTGTCATATTTACATCAAAAACAGAGCCAACTCAATCTGCTCAAAATAACTAAATCAAAATTGATATATAACCCATGCATTCATGCAAGCATGATATATCAGTCGATGCGAGATCCTTTTCCTGCCTGTTTATGTCAAAACATAATGCTACATATGCTGTAACAACCCGTTCCACTAAACCTGAGTAAATCAATTTTGTACTGATCTACTTTCCAATTACAGATCATGTCTCTACAAAGTATTATACCATAGTGCTCAATTTTTTACCTCCCGCTCATAGAATATAATATTTCGCATAAACGGTAGTGTATTCTCACTAGTATTCAGTTATAAAAAGCTGATCGTGTAATTCTTGTTCTATTATGTTTTTATATAAGTATGTGTCAGGAGTCGCTGATCATACAAAATCCTCACATATCTAAATATTATCTACGAGAAACTTAAGGGTAATCACTCAAGTGCACAAGACTAAAGCTTCTAACAACTGCGAAATTCTCTCATCATACTTATTCTACGCACTAGGCAAAGGATACAAAAACATTAAATTTATCCTAACCATCATATGATCTGCTTATAACTTATCAAAAATAATATCAAATAATGTCAAAAAGTATTATACTCTGAATAAAACTAAAATTTTATTTATTCTCAAATTATATCAATAATTCTAAATAAATAGTTAATATAATTTTCTATACTGAAAACTAAATTTATAATTATTTAATTTCTCAAATAATAATTATTATCTAAAAAAAATCAAAAATTAGTCCTTATATATAAATATTTCCACTGAAAAACTATATAATAAATTTAAATTTTAATATTTATCCAAATTATATATATATCAAATACTTCAAAATACTGTTTACTCAGAAATATATGACAACTTTTTTAAACATATAAAATTTTATAATAATAATTTTTCTCAAAATTAGCATAAATTCAAAATGTATATCTATATGTTTCCATACTTGTATAAAAATAACTCTTAAAATTAAATTTATTCTTATATAAAATTATACAAAATTATATATAATACTTATCTAAATGGTATTTAACGAATAAATATTTATCCATACTAGTATAAAAACTAAAGTTAAATTATATATTTCTCAAATATTAAACAAAATCTTCAAACTGTTATTTAACGTAATATAATATTTTTCAATCTGAAAAAACTAAAATACCCAAATCTTTTATTACATAAATTCTATATCAATAATCTTAGGTAAAATATTCAAAAAGAATACCTTACTTGAGAAATTTTCATAATAATTCCCAAAAACTGCAGTAAATTAATTCAATAAAAGTCAAAATAAGTCATAAATATTCATAATAAATCATATTATTCATAAATAATCATTCAAGACGCTATAATGTAAAAATATTTCAAAAAGCAATAAATAGCCAAATTCAAACTTGATTCATATAAAATCCAATCTTCTTTAAATAAACCACATGTGTCATAACATCTGTCATGTTCATTGCAACACTCGACCATATCAGCTCTATATAAGTTAAACTATTTCAAATAACTCTAAAAAACTTATAAATTATCAAATTATATTCATAATAAATTAATCTAATTTGGAATCATTTCAAAATAATAGTGCTAAAATGCTAAACTTCAATATATTATCTCATTAAAAATTAATTGAGAGATGCTGTGTATTAATATTTCAATAAGCAATAAATTAATATATAAATTCAAATATACCACATCCATTTTCACTAGGAATATATGGGTAATTAAATATTTCAAAGCTAAATAAAGCATAAATTCTAAAAGCTATTTATCATAAAATTGTCTTAAGTCCAGTATTAACACTAGTTGCAACAGCATACAATGTTCCTTGGGCATTAACAATACTATTTCATAAATATTATCAAGTATTCCATAACAACTCGAGATGTAAGAAGCTTGTATATTGAAAACTATTAAGTGTAATAATAAAGGAGACATGTTCATTGTAATAATAATAATATTAAATTTCCCTCAAAAATAATCAATTAATAATTAATTGATAAATAATGGTTACTTATTCAAACATCAACATAATAATAATAATTCAACATAACTAAATATCTAATACATATAAATATTATTTCGGTAGATAAAATTGGAATACATTAAATGTTATTTTCATAAAATGGAATGCATAAGAAATAATCCAAAATAATAAAAAAAATAAGATAAAGTAACTAAAATGTGAGTGAATAATAAGATAACTTTCACCAAATACATAATTTGATAAGCTCAAAATAAATTCTGAAGAAGGAATAATAGCCTGAAAATATGTGCGTGAGATGATTAGACTGTGTAATTAAATCTGTACCGTAAAACAAATATAGAACTAATACTGTAGGGATGTAAGGATAATGATTAGGGTAACTTTCCGCCAATAAAGGCGCCGTAATTAGTGAATATAGCTATATACTCTCTATAATGTTGTGCGTAAGAGGAATATAGGCTAGACGCTTCATTATTCATAAATTTCTAGAAAAGTGTAAACCAAATTTAAAATAAATACTAAATGGTGGATGGTTAGTTTAGACACTTATTCTAGCCAATAGGACCGTAATTGAAAGCCAATTCTATAAGTACATCCCTGAAAAGGGTATTGTTGGTCTAAAGATATTACTTTCATAAATTCGTGAAATGTTAAACAAATTTAAATAATACTTGAATGTGGTTAAGTAACTTTCACCCAAACCAATCCTATCCAGAACGATGCTCAGTTGTGCTATAAAAAGTATTACTCTTAGAAATAAATATGTGAGAAGCGGTATACGATACCTCTATCGAAGATTATTCCATAAAATAAATTTTCTTAGGTCAATTATCAACAAAAATTCTAACATAATTTTGCATAAGTTATACGTCTCACAATTCATCGACTATGAACCAGTATTAATAATATATCTAATGATTTCACTAAATATATATCATAGCTAACTTTTCAACTATTGGAAGTAATAAGGATAATGATCTCTCACAATAAAATACTGGATCAGGTTTACCATATTTACTTATTCAAGCTCCTGGGTTCGTGTAGATAATTATATTAAATCTCAAATAACCTCTGCCTTTTTCACACTTGCTTTTTCTAACTATTTAAATCTGAGTCTTAAAATAATTAATATATAAGCTATATTCATAATAATATTCATACAAAAATCTATAGTTTTTAAAATAAAGTTGATATAAGAACATATTCATAAATATTCACTCATGTTTAAATACATAAACTCAAGTTATTCCTGACTATCCAATTATATATAAATTATTAAATCATAGAGTTATTCAAAACATTTTTAATGCACTATTATACTTAATTTAATAATATAATCGGTGATTATATATATATAAGATTTTTCGATATCAAACTAGTTGAGAGCTTTGCTATGGCTTCTCGGTTTTGATAATATAGACCTCGATATCGTGTGGTTTAGGTTTCACAATCTCGTCAGGCTCCTTGAGAACTATTTAACGTAATACAGAAAAATAACTGAAAAGCTTTCAAAATTATAGGCTTACGACAGTGCAATATGTAAAAACAATACACGAAATCCAAACGCGAAAGTGATTCTCAAAAACATATAACAAAATCATTGTGAACATCATAGCAAAATAACAAAATACACACAGAGATATATACACAACAAAAATTATGTTAAATATAAATATATATGAGAAGCAGGCAAAAAGTAAATTAAAAGAAATAATAATGGTACATAAAATATGAGTTACAATATGGATATTTGAAAATATAGTATAAAACTTTTACTCTACGCTTTGGAATATAAATGGAGAAGAATAATCTGGGGTGTAAGTTTCTCGCGCAGCAATAATCTCACATAGTACACGTCCTTCTCAGTAGTTCATCCAACTCTCTCTCGAACAATATTTTAAAAAAATATTGGTTTTATATATATGTTATTTAAATATTTAACCGAACGTTATCACCTATAAATTGAGCTTTCTCAAAAACTACTAGAAACAAGTAATGTTTAATTCTTACTTTAATATTTAATTAGTGACTGAGTTTCAAAATACAAACGTCAGTTCCCTAAAAATCTAAGACTCTTAATTAATTTTATTTAGAATTAAAAACTTGCCCAAGTTAAAGCCTTTGCTTAAAACCATTCCAATTGGTTTTCCTTGTGTTTCTAGCTATAACTTAAACATCAATTGAATTAATATGATCAAATATATATTACAAAATATTATTACCTTTAAATTAACTTTTCACAACAAAAATTGGGTAAGTTGTCACTCTAAATCGTTTCTTTCCTCAAATCTGTTTAATTTTTCTTAAAGTTTATATCTGTATATCTCACAATAATTATAATAACAAATAATAAATATATAATATACAGTCACTTAAAGACTCTACTGTGATCCTCCTAAGAAAGATCTCGAAAAAAGAATATATATATATATTAATGAACTTGAATAATTGCTAGTGTATCCTCACTCCTTATTCAAATACTTTAGGTTTTGATAGACTAGTCATAATAACCAAGTTTCCAGATTTGCCAAACTCAGTACTTTTACTCTATAATATATATATATAATTGTCTCTCTCTCGAAATTTGATTTTTTCTTTTATGATAATAGTGAAATGTGTTATGGCTCGAGCACAGTTATTCTAATATATCTACGTACGGCGTATATATATGACACTTATCCTATAAAACAGAAAAATTAATATTACAACATGTTTGTTTATCGTTTTATGCCAATATGCTCAATCGCCATTTATATCATCAGTCTAGCATTATTCATTTTTTTCTACCTCTCTCTCCCATTGACTCACAATCAATATTGTGGAAACGTGCTCCTTTTATCATTAATAATACAAGTAATTCAGCATTTAGAACCATTAGTCTCGATAGATGCCTATCCAAATCATTTTTTGACCTCACAATCTATTACACTTGTTTCTGGTACCAGCATTTGGTTATATCCATTCGCGCAATGCGCGCTAATCTGCTGATGCTTTAAGGCGCACAGAGAACAAAGCATATCTCTCAGTAATTGATCGATGGCAAATATCCTACCTAAATGTGCTTCTATATCTGGGACTCATATATTATAATTGCTCATGTTATACATATACTCCATTAATTATTCGCACACTTAAAATAATAACTTTTTAAACTATATTTCTTATACTTACATAACTATTATTTCTATTGTATATAACTTTATTTTAAATTTCATATATATATATAATTAATACTTTCTTAAATGTGAACTTTTACTATATCTTATTTATATTACGATATTTATATAAATATGACTTTTATATTAACCTAGTAACTATTATATAATTAATTGTAAATCCTATATACATTAATTACAATTTGCTTACTCACTCATTTTATATGGAATAGTTATCTGATATACTAGGCCCTATCATATTTAATAATAATTTATATAATATAATTAAATTAATAATTAATATCCCTATATATAAATGTGTAATGAAATAATGAGAGGTTCTTTACTCTGACTTTTACCATATTTCTGTAACAACGCTATTATATTGGGTGTGTTCCCACACTTCAATATTGGTTCATTTATATATTACGCTATATAGGCCTCAACGACAATATCAATATTATATATATATACCTATATATACGTAAACTAATAATTTTTATTTTACTCTCATCTAATGTAATATTTATACAAATAAATTCTAATCATAACCTCGTCTAAATAATTCAATATCACTCTAGCGAATATATTTTGTCAAATAACATAACTCAATAAGTTTATTTTAACTCAAACATAAACATAAAAATAACAAAATTATTTATATATTGACAATAAAAACTATATTAATAATCACATAAGCTCTTTGAATAAAATCTTACATTAAATAATAGTTAATAAATATTCGTATAATAAGAATTATATACTGATTTTTAAATTATGATAAATTCAGTATAATATATAGCACATACCCTATTATCCCTGCATTCCTATACCTACTCCCATCCCACCCTGCCTTGTGATCGTATTGAATCATTATGATTCTATCAGAGTCATATTTTTCGAGTATCATTTGGTATGATAAACATAATACATAAAAAATATAAGTGCTAAGTTATATTATATGTACCTACCGGAATATATATGTCTTACTGGCAACAAATTATTTTAATGCATCCATAATAAAGCTCATATAATCAATTACTACATACTATCAACTTGTAGAAAATATTATATAAATTGTACAATGTGATCAATATCCTTAAATACCATATATTACAACAGCGATAATATGATAATTAATCATATTTTATAACATAACTAGTAAAAATTCTATACTTATCAAAGGTATAAAGTAGCTAATAGATCATACAATACTCAATATAGATTTGTACAACATAGGGCTGTTGCTGCATATATTTATGCAACATAGGTCTTTTGTTAGTAAAGCAATATTTTCTAACAAAATCACTTAACAAAGTGTCCAATCTTAAATCCCTCAAATGAAATAATCCTCAAAGCATCTATTATAACTATATGATAACTGCCTACTTAATTCTTCTCAATCTCTCAAAAGTGTTATTCATATTCGTTATCGAAGTATAGTATAATATATACTAAAGGTGATTCATCTTCTTTTACACCCTCGCAGAATAAACGTTAAGCCTATTTCTATGCTGAATCGATTTGTAAGAGATATGAGAGTCTCTGACCGGTTACATAGATCTCAGCGCTCAAACTCTCAGACGTAAGGCGCCCTGTCGACGTTAGTCCGCTAACTCGCTCATCATCAAGGTCAGTCTCAAACTAACTTGCGTCGAGGTAATTATTCTCTGTCGCTATTTTGAAATAGTTACGTAGTGATTTTCTGAAACTAAATTATAATGTTAGCTTTATTTCTCAATCTCTTATATAGTGACCGAATGTTCTATGTTGAGGTATACTTATATTATTATATTTCACACGGCAGTACTAATACACATAAATAAACATAGTTTTTTCAATATTATAACTCAATATAGTAAGTATTAATAATCTTATAAAGCATCAATCTATATTTACCTTTATACCGATTGAGATATATATAAATACCCAGTGTAGAGGGGAGCATAAGATCGCCCTTGAAAGGGTGTTTAGAATCCTTAGAGAGGGGTAGATCACCTCTGAAAGGGTGAGGTGTTAGCGTAGCATATGTTACCCCCGAAGGAGGGTTATATTAGTGCCTATACAGTGCGAAGTAGTGATGAGGCTCAAATAAATAGGTCTATGTTAGGTTTTGTCGTTGTATTATTATATTCTTAGGTCTCAGTAGGTTATAGATATATTAGCTTTATTTGATGTGAAATCTTTATGTATTTGCTCATAAGTTAGCGTGTAATTATTTCGTTAGTTCAGTATAATATGTATAAATAGTTAGAGTTTAAGGTTATTGTGATTTTAAATGTATTACTTGTTAATTGTAAAAATAATTTAATAAGCGGTATATGTTGGTGATAATAAGTTAGTGGGTAAGGTATGGTTTAACTGTATCTGTGATTAGCAGTCAGTTTAGTTATAACTTTTACCTGTTGTTTAAGAATGGAATCTATTTGTATTAATATGTTATATGTGGTTTCGTGAGTCGTCTGGATCTGATTATCATTAATCATTATTTAGTTCTGATGTTAGTCTCCATTTGCTTTAAAGGCCTCACGCGTTCATTGTGAAATTGATGGCTAATTTCGCTTTTGTCATTTATTTGATGTTGTGACAAATCTAATTTTTGTTCTTATCTCGAGAGTTATATTATTATATCTACGAGAGAACAGTATGATTACTTTACACAAGGTTGGTCCCTTAGTTCTTGATAATAATTTATGTTAGATTTTGTGTACTCTCAATATTGATTTGGCTGTAAAAGCAAATATCAGTGATTATGTTATTAGGAAAAAGTTAGTAATAATAAGTAGTTTTCGTTACGCGTATACTCTCTAATAATTAGTTATAGTATTTATTACATTTTAACTTGGTTGTTAAGTATCTTTATAATTTTGTTGAGAACAGACATTAATCATGTTAATCGTGTAGTTTAAGATGTGTTAAGGTTGTATTGATGTGTATATTTATTTTATTTTTAATTATTCGTGATTAGTTAGCCAATTAGAAAATTTTAGGTAATGAATTGAATACCTTATGTTTACTAGTTATGCATTTATATATCTCATATATTTTGTAATCAGTATAATTAGATATATATATTTATAGTAACAAGGTTATGATAAAATTTTTTGTTAAATAATTACTATTATTATTAATGTTTTTATAATAAGAAGATTTACTTCCAAGGAATATATCCGGTGAACGGATATGTTAGAAAAAAAAATGTAATAGTATATGAATGTGTATACCTGTTGTGTATGGTGACATTCTTTGTGTGTGAAGTATATATGTTATGTATAATTAGGTGTATTTTACACCTTGTATGTACATGCATATATATATTTTGCTCCAAAACCTTGACTCATGGTCATTTTCATGCGAGACTAGAGACATGTTACAGGAGTGGTAATGTTTTATCAGATCATACTCCACTATTCAGTCAAAAATTACGAAAAAGTTATATTTGAAGATTTTAATTTTTCATGAATATATGTTAGCTTTATAACGTTATGTGTAGTAATCAAGAATAGAAATTCTAGGATCGCGCTGGATAAAGTGTTTATGGAGAAAGAATAGTTTGTGGTTGAGTGTGTCTATATTTGAAATTTATTCTAGAATGTTATATCATGATTATAATATTTAGGCTCTTAAGACAACATAGAAGAAAGGATATATGATGTTAATAAGATCTATTCAGGCTTGTGGTAAAGATTAGAGTAAAATATAGTGAAAAGCGCTAAAATAACGTGTTTATGCTTAATATTAATTAAACGAGACTGTTGTAACGCATATACCATAGTATAGACAAAAATAAGGCTTAAGTGGTTTGGACTCTTTATTTTATGTTAAATACTCACTTAATATATAATTGATATCTCTCATATGAACTCAATAGATCATGATGGGGAGGGGTCGCGGATGACACGGGAACTAACGTCCATTAAATTCGGGTGAAGTGAAGGGATAGGATTGAGGGCTATACATTTTGCCCCTCGCAGAGAGAGAGCCTACAGAAGTTGGATCTTTTAAAGCAGAGATTATTCAAAGGAAGGCTGCAGAGTGCTCTAGAGAGCTAGTTTTATGATTAGATAATATATATATTAATAATAAATCAGTATAATTTTTTTTATATGTTAGAATTTAACTAGATTGATATCATGTTTTAGTTTGTTTGATAGATGTTCAGCTCTTATTTTTTTTTAGTATTTTGTATATTTTTTCAGAATCAAAATTATAATAAAAAGTATTTTGAAAATTTTAAAAATAAAATTTTATATTATTAATTTATATTTATAAAATTACAGGTTCATTAAATTTTTTTTATAATTTTATTAGTTATTTATAAATTTATTTTTTAATTTTTTATAGTTTTTTTTTTTTTTTTTTTATATCTTTCTGATATATAAGAGATAGATAATAATAATTATTGAAAACTTTGTTACTGTGTTAATGCATATATTATATTAATAATACATGATTACTTGGAAGAACTTACAGATAGATACAAGGTAGTGATCCAATTTTGTTAGGAATCTTTACTTATATATAAATGTAAAAGTATATCAGTGTACATATGGATATAAAAAAGTGTAGTATATAGGTTACGTGATGCGCTTAATGTTAGGACTTTACTTAGAAAAGAATGAGAGATTCTTTTTTATAATTAGTTCTGTTAACTGTTTATATTTTGTAGTTTAAGATGTGTGAATAGGCTATTGTGTAAGTGTACGTTATATTCATAGTTGTCAGGTGATGCTATGTTTGCTTTTTAGATGTGTAAAAACTTTGTTTAACGTAGCATTATATTCATTGTATATAATAAGATTATGTATATACGGGAAAGATTCGAGATTAATATTATGCCGCGTGACACCTTGCGGAAAAAATTGGATTGATTTGAGACTCCAAAAGTTTTGTGCTTTTTAAAATTGTAAATTAGGTCATCTCTCTGAATTAATTTAGTAAAGGAAAATTACTTTTCTTTAAGAGGTTGACTATGTTAGAATAAATAAGGTGTTGAACAGTAGTAGCGTGTAATATAATGGTGTTTATGTCGTATTTATCATATAATACTATACTCTTAGTTCTTGATTAATTATACACGTTAGCATTATTTGATGTGAATAAACTTTGTACGTTAAAGATATATTTCAATTGATATATCAGTATGATATTTACGAATGGTACAATGGTAAATGTATTAATAAAAATTCTATTTAATCTTATGTATTAATGTAGAAAAGAAAAAAAAGCAAGAAATCTGTTTTTAATTTAATAAAATAAAGTGGTATAATATAAGTGATAGGGTTAATTGTAAAAACCATAAATTTTCCATTAAGTTATAATAAATATTATTGAAATAAGCATAAAATATTTCTCATAAATAATAAATATATATTGTATGATTAAATGATATACATATATATAAAACAATAAATAATAAATTGAAATAGATTTTATGTTTTATGTTATACATAAATATTAAGACTATGAAATTCTAAATATTTATTTATTAGATGGTGTGAATTAATGAGTTTCTCAGTGGACTAGAGAGAGGTCATAGCTAGATAGGCGGGGTGAGAGCTCTGGTTAAGGTATCAGGAGGTCTTATAAGATATGAGCTTCAAGAGTATCTAAGTGAAAGGCTTCAATGATGCTATACCATAGAGTGCTTCTAGGTGAGTAATGTTATTTTGATTTGTATAGAAAAAAAGGTATAAAAAGTATAACCTTTTATAAGTTTAAGGAATGGTGAAAAAGGAAAATAAAAATTATGTTAAATTAAAAAAAATAAATAAAAAATATTATAATTTTTTTATTACCTTTTATAAAAAAATTAATTATAAATATGTGTATTTTTAATTTATTTAAATTTTTTAATTTATGGATTATTTTTTTTTAATTTTATTGTCTCATATTTTCGTTGTCTTCGGACACTGATAAATATCCTATTCATCATAGTAGTGATAACGGTAATAGCTAACTCGTACCAAGTGCGCTTCGACGTATCAATGTTATCAAAATTTTAAATATTCTCACAGAATAAATGGGGATTTAATAATAAAAGATCCGCAACTGCATGTGCAGAATATTCTGTGCCTCTCATTTGCATAATGCTATTTGTTTACCGAAATGATATTGTGAATACGTGGTGATAGATAACTTCTTTAATTTTATAAATTGAGTGGGAAATCTTATGTTCAAATACGTATTCCCCAGTGGGCTCTTAATAGACCTCTGTTTACAATCAATATAATAGTATATTTAGGATAACTTTAGATGGGCTGGTCAGGTCCAATCACCTCAATGAGAGAATTAGCAGCGCACAGACTTTATGGTCATGTTGAGCTTTTCAAAGATTAGCTATAACCAATGATAGTTAATAAAACGCATAGCTACCCTAGAATTCTATACTATATTCTATCTCTCTTCATAAATTTTAATTAAGTCTCCAGATTATTATAAATCTTAAATATACCAGAAATGTATATAACCTATCCTTAAAAATATTTCATATTAAGAGTGTCTGTGAATGCTCTGGTGCCGGAGACACATGATCAGAATCCATAACTCCTCTATATTCATCCTTGAGCACAACAATACATAAATATAATATATATAGAGAATTTCTTATCTGGCAACATCCTATTTTTCCAAATATAATGTTTGTCATCTCGAGCGTAATGTCTGCGGGCTTTAGTCGGAGGAGCCTCTTTAACTTGTGTTGGTATGTTAATACTGTTATATGCTTTTTTATGCTTTGTTTCGGTGTAATTTTGGTACCCCGTTAATTTTGTATGTAGCGCTTTATGCTGTTTTTCTTGTATGTTTTAGTGTTGTCGGTTCGGTGTCTGTTGTCTTAGTGTTTGATCTCTGTGGTCGTCGATATTGACAAATTATAGTCCCTGTGTATTTGTTATTGATGCTTGTATTTTAGTCGTTAGTAAGCTATGTTGTTGAATAATCAGTTTCTATGAGTGTTATCCTCTCTTCGTGGCTGTTTTTTTTTTTATCACTTCTTTTCGTTTTTTTTTAAGTATTATATTATATTATAATATATACATACATCATGTACTAACGTTTGTCGGTGTCAGTGACATGATTCTTTCTCTCCTGTGTTTTGTCTGACTCTCTTCCTTTTTTTTGTGTTTTTTTATTTAGGCTTTTATTATTCTCTTTTATTTTCGTTTATAGTCCGCCCATCTAGGTGTGTGAGTAAAGCGTATAATATTTACGTTCGATCTTTCTCTTGTGTGTGCTACTCTCCTCTTTCTTATTTTTATATCATTCTTATAGCACTAAAATTGCTTGTGACTTTGCTTGTTTGCTTAATATCCTTCTTTTTATTATTTGATTTTTTTATTTTTTTTTTTTTTTTTATTTTTTTCCAATTTTGTGATAGAATAATACCTCTAGTCTGTAATTTTTTGCTGGGAAATGGTCTCTTTTTTTTTATGTAACAAAACGCTCAAACTGCTTCATCACTACTATTGGCATCTCATTTTGTATGGTGGTTTACCGTACAAAAAAAAAAAAAAATTTTTTTTTTTCTGATTTTTTATGTTTCTTCTTTCAGTTTTTTTATTGCAGATGAAATAATATGGTTTTTTTTTAGTTTTCTTCTAGAACTCTGTTACTTCTTAGAGCATATATAATTTATTGGCATCTTCTCATTGTGTAGGGTTGCTAATATTTACTTCCTGCCGTCGTAACACAAAAAACGGTCGATCTAGAAAAAAACTAAATAAAATATATTTGGAATCTTGCGTGGCTGTGTGCATAGAAACAATAAAAAAAAATCAGGAAGAAACAAAAAAAAATTTTTTTTTTGTAACGGTAACCACCATACAAAATGATGGATGCCAATTTAAATACTTCCTGCCGTCCGTAACACAAAAATGGTTAAATGCTAGAGAAAAACTAAAAAACATATTTTTAATCTGCATAAAAAACTTGTATAAAAAAAAACAATAAAAAATTCAGAAAAAAAATTTTTTTTTTTGTAACAGTATTAGAACACCAATAAATAACTTCCTGCCGTCGTTACACAAAAACGGTAGAAGCTAGAGAAAAATTAAAAAACAATTTGAAATCTGCATAAAAAACTAAATAAAAAACAATAAAAAATTCAGTGAATGAAACCAATAAAAAATTTTTTTTTGAAAGGTTAACCAACCTACCATACAAAAATTGGATGCCAATAAAAATATCTTCCTGCGTCGTAACGCAAAAACAAGTCCCGGTGCTAGAGAAAACTAAAAGTATATTTGGAATCTACATAAAAACTGAATAGAAAACAATTATATAAAAATCAGAAACAAACAAAAACAAGTTTTTTTTGTAACATTGTTATTAATTGTAACTTGTATTATATTAAATTGGATGCATTTTATTATTTATTTTTATATTAATTTAATCTTAATGGCTTATTAAATAGAGCCTGATTTGAAATGTGTGACCTCTTCAAAGTACTTGGCCACTTCTTGACTCTTAAATTAAATTAAATACTTTTATAAAAAATAACTTATTTTATATGTTACAATTTTATTTTTTGAATACAAGAGATATAATGGAGGTGACGGGTTATACTGCGGACTACCCACTCTTCCCCTACAGATCGGTATTATAGTCATTAACCTGATATATGATCTTCTATAACAATTTTCAAAATCTGCATAGCTTTTCTCGACAATTTAGTACGCTCAAAATAGCTCTTACATATGTGATTTTGGTATATATTTTAATTTTAATATCATAAAAATAGCTATTATTCAAAAAGGCATAACTGAAAGGGTTTCCTATCGTATGAGCCTTATATGAGCAGTTAAACGGATATTTAATTATATATATAAATATTATATATATAATTAATATATAATATATTAATTATATATAATATATATAATATATTAATTATATATATATATTAATAGTTATTAATATATATGAATATAATTATAGTAATATATTAATATATATATATATATTATATATTATTATATATATTTATACTATATATATTATATATTATATTTATATTTTATATATATAATATATATATATTTTATAAAGTGTGTATTTAAACAAATTAAACTCGACTATTATATATATATATTGTATATATTTATAGTATATCGTTAATAATGACGATTGTTCCGTGTATAATATTTTTCTCTTTTAATACTTATGTTATAAGACTCAATTAATAATATTTTACTCGTGAATAAGAAGTAAACGGTAACTTAATTTATAATCAAGATATTATAATATATAGGTACATTTGTTATGATATTAATACTGTTAAATACCGTGATGTTTAATATTTTCTACCTTACGTTTAAAACTGTTACTCCTTATAATTTACGAGTTTTATATATTTAATAATTATATCTTATTTTCATCTAACGTAGTAATTATAAATTTAAATATTATATTGGTGTGGTGGAAGAAGGAAGGTTTTACCTCGCTCGCGATTTTGCTCGGTAGATTAAAAAGAATAAACTGTTTTTTCCAAAATTTCCTACGCTCTTCCTCTCAATGGCTCAAAATTTGTTTTTATTCTTCCACGGTTATTATCCCGTTTAGTAATATTTAACATGTTTTTCTTATGCTGCATTTCTCATTTGTCGCTTTTCTGAGACGTGCCTTACCTGTAGATTATTTGAAAAACTGAAAGAATGTTTTTGAGAAATTGAGTGAAGCCTGACTATGCCCGACCATGTTTTCTTCTAATTGAATCATTAACTTCTTTTGGTTCTTAATCTCTCTGCACTTTATGCTTCTTTTTAGAGGTCATTAGAAAAAGATGAATCAGCTAGCAAAATAATAAAAGAAGTCCCGCGATCCTACTATATCTGTCGCTTAAAAAAATTTCTGTTGAAGTTTGGTCTATTTATCAAAAACAAAATAAAAAGGATATATTTAAAGTTTAGAATACACTCAAAAAATTTAAAGTGAACTACTTTTTGTATTAA
>JABUQX010072486.1:30000-32500 GCA_015478945.1 Trachelipus rathkii
AATAAATAGTTTTCCTGCTTCATAAACATAAGAAAAACAAAACTTCTTAATACAATAAACGCATCCATTTAAATATCTAGACTAAAGCTTCAGTCTCCTAAGCCTACTACTGCCACCTACTATCTACCAGACTACTAATATAAAGTATTACATAATTCTAAATACAGTAAATTTATAATAGTTCATATTTTTAAAATAATTTCAAGACTGTCGTAACAATCAATGTTCATTTTTAACACTAATCTTTAATAAAGATTCAAATGTTTTTATGTTTTTTGTGAAGTTGAAGCTTTACATGTGTGGGTTCGAAGGTGAACTTTTAAATTACTTTTACGAGTAAAACTTTTCTCACAGTAAGAACACTTAAATGGTTTTTCACCTATGTGGGTTCGAGTGTGGGATTTTAAATGAGGTTTCTGATTAAAACTTTTATCACAGTAAGAACACTTAAATGGTTTTTCACCCGTGTGGATTCGAATGTGTCTTTCTACATCATGTTTACGATTAAAACGTTTCTCACAGTAAGAACACTTAAATGGTTTTTCACCCGTGTGGATTCGAATGTGTCTTTTTAAATTCTGATTGGAATTAAAACTTTTCTCACAGCAAAAACACTTAAATGGTCTTTCACCCGTGTGGGTTCGAATGTGGGTTTCTAAAATAGGTTTCCGATTAAAACTTTTTTCACAGTAAGAACACTTAAATGGCTTTTCACCCGTGTGGGTTCGAATGTGAACTTTTAAATTACTTTTATCACTAAAACTTTTATCACAGTAGGAACATTTAAATGGCTTTTCACCAGTGTGGTTTCGAATGTGATAATCTAAATCACGTTTACTAAGAAACCTTATGCCACAATAAGAGCACGTGAATACTTTATCAGTATTATTACATTTTTCAGTATCTAAAACGGAAATTTCTTTCTCAAAAAGATTTTTGCAATCATTATTGTCATTTTTAATATTTTTCATTAAGCAAAGCTGAAGCAGGACTACTATTCATTATTGATGTTTTCGTATCAAAAATTTCTGGGCTAGAAAGTAGCTCTGCTCATAGAAAGTTTTGCCTGTGGTAAGGAGTCTTCTGCTTCAACCTGAAATAAAATACAAATACAAAAAAACATTAATAAATAGTCATTAAAAAAAACAACATAACAATAGATGTTGTTGAAAGAAGGTTTTTAAAATTCAAAAAAAGAAAATAAGTAATTTAATTCAGCTTCGTTATTATTTTAGTCAGCTAAATAAAATTAAATATTAGTTGCCTCCCTGCAAACAAATAATGATTTGTAATTTGAGAAATTATAAGTTATAACGTTTTTGAACCAGATTATGAAAGGTAATAACTTTATTAAAACAATAACATCATATCAGAAATAATTTTCATGACTCCCGAGAGCAGGCTATTATTATTATTATTATTATTATTATTATTATTATTATTATTATTGCACGCCTCACATCTTCTATGGAGGATTAGATGGAGCAACTCCTGAGGGGAGGGGGAGAGTCGTTAGGAGACAGGACCCCCACACAGAGCTGTTTTCTATGATGACTTCACAGCTCGGGATTTCCCATCTCCCAGGGATTAAGGCCATACTTTGCAACTTTTTTCGTGCAAAAGCTTGCCCCCCACAAGTTCAAGGAATAGGGGCCCACCAATTGGATCCCCACTCTTTGTCCCTGCAGGCCTTTGCTGAGGCAGCTGACGGTGTCATGCGGTGCCAGTCTCCTCATGTTACGTCTATTGCTCTTCATCCTATCCTGTTCATTCAACCATTTTAGCCCATCTGCTGTCCCTCACACTCTGAATACTTTTCCTCCTCCTTCAGGAGCTTCTCAGTTTTCTCCAGCTGTTCTGGAGGACAGATTGTCTCGCATTGAAAGGAATGTAGAGGCTATGATGGTGGATTTATGCCTCCTAACCCTCCGCAACCGCTCCCCTACCCCACACCGCAATAACACTTCCCGTGGATGGTCACCCTCTGCCAGGAGGGCAGCTGGGGAGTGTTACTATCACCGCACTTTCCATCGTTATTAGCATAAATATAATAATATAATAATAATAATAATAATAATAATAATAATAATAATAATAATAATAATAATAATAATAATAATAATAATAATAATAATAATCTACTGAAAGTGATGCAAAAAAAATAGCATATCTTCTATATATGAATAAAATCTACTTTGCTAGATATATTAATTCTGCATCATTAATTAAAATATTAATCACATTTTAACTTCTAAAAGTACTATAAAGTCTCTCCTCTTTTTAAATTATAATTTAAAAAGAGGAGAGACATATTTAACATATGTGATCATAATAATAGAGAAGTTTTAATTGAGATGAAGTGGAAGATGAATTTAAACTTTGATTATAATTATAATCAAAGCTTGAATTCATCTTCCACTTCATCTCAATTAAAACTTCTCTATTATTATTTTCATAGCTTGAATTCGTCTTCCACTTTATCTCAATTAAAACTCAGGAA
>JABUQX010072486.1:37500-45098 GCA_015478945.1 Trachelipus rathkii
GTATCAGAGCGTAGTTAGAGACGCTATTTTTTTTTTTTTTTTTTTTTTTTTTTTGATATGGGTAAGGAATTCGATATTAAGGAGGACGGATCAATGGAGAGAATGGATAGAAAAATGAGGAAAATGTGCCCCGTGTTTCAAGGTGATGGGAGTAGTGAAAATGAATACGAAGTTTGAAAAAAACGTGTTGAATGATGGTATAAGTTCGTTGGAAAAAAGAGTATGATAGTCTTGGTGGTGAGATTCTATTAAGTCTGGGAGAAAATGTGTTTGAAGGTATTTGTAATATAGATCTGGATGGTTTAGGAAAGGATGATGGTGTGAAGGAAGTGTTAGATGAGGTGGACAAAAGATATGGTAAAGAGAAACAGCGTGATAGGTATGATAGAATACTATCTAAAAAAAAGAATCCTAGATTTCTTTTTTTATATTAAGAGAGGAGAAAAAGAGAGTATGAGAGAGTATGTTAATAGGTATGAAGTGGTTAAAAGTAAATGTAAGGTGAATGGTAGAGTCGATTTAGGTGAGGATATAAGATGCGTTCCTTTACTAGAGGGAACGAATCCTGAGGTGAATCAAAGCCAGATGGTTTTAGCATATTGTGGAAAGGATACTTGTGAATTTCAAAATTTTAAGAATGATTTAATAAATGTGTGTGAAGGTTTGGGTGCTAAGACTGTTGAAAGGAGCGGATAGTGGACAAAAGAAAGAACAGCAGATGTATATCATGAAAGGGAGAAAAACGAGGAAGAAAGAAGAATAAATTTGGTGATGTAATGAAATGTATTTTGTGAAGGTCAATATATCATTTTGCATATAGCATTTAGCACAGGTCGATATAGCATTTTGCACAGTCCAATGAAAGGGCAGAATAAAAGGAAAGAGGAAACTGTAGGTGTTGGTTGAAGTTAAAAGGTGATAGAACAATCTGGTTGTAGTAGAGATTATGGTGGAGGTACAGGATGGAACAATTGAGATTCGGAAACAGGGATTCAGTTTTTCTACAGTGAAAGTGCAATTGGAAGAGAAAGAGAAAAAACGGATGAATATGAAGAAATGTAATCGGAGAGAAGTGACTAGGTTTAATGGTAGGGAGTATGAATGAAAAGGATAGAGAAGATGTGAAAGAATCTACGAGATGGATAAATGTGAAATATGTATTTGGTGATTCTGTTTATCAGGCAGTAAAAAGAATGAAAATATCTTATGTGGGGAATATAAGATTTTTTTTTGATAACAGATGTAGTAAAAGATGACATCCCTTGGTTGTTGGGAAGGGAATCTTTAAAAAGGATGGAAGCTAGCATAAATCTGATTACAGATGAATTGAATATAGGGATTTTTAATAACTTGAAAGTTAGGTGTATGGTGAATGAAAAGGGACATATGAAAATTAGATTAAGAAGTTTAAGTAGAAGTGTTTGGTGGTTAATAGGGACAAAGGAAGATTTCTTAAATAAATATAATAAAGAAAATGTAATACAGAGATTACATTTACAATTCAGACACCCAGGTATGGAAAAGTTATGGGAATTAATTAGAGATGCATATAGTGGGGAAATTGATATTGAAGAGTGGAAGAAAATTAGCAATTGTGTAGAATGTGTTCGCTATAAATGTAATATATACTTGTATTAGATATAGGAAGACCCCTAGTAGACCCGTAGTGGGGTTCCCCTTGGCAAAGGTTTTTAATGAAATGGTTAACTTGGATAGGTGAGATAGAGGGGTATAGACTTTTAGTTATGATTAATTTAGGGACTAGGTATTGTCAGGCTTGTTGGGTTAAAAATAAAGAACCTAAAGAAATAGTAGAAAAAGTGTTAGAAAGATGGTTTAGAATATTCAGAATAACTGAAGGAATTTTGAGTGACAATGGAGTAGAATTTCAAAATGAAGAAATGAAAAGTTTGTGAAAGATTTAGTATGATTCAATGGGCAACTGGGACTGAGAGTCCTTGGAGTAATAGTCATTTGAAAAAATGGTGGGTTTGTTAAAAGATTCTATGAGAAAAATGAAAGATGAGGGTGTTGGTAGGAATGAGAGTTTGATGTGGTCGGTAGCTGCTAAGAATGGTTGGTTTGTTGGATAGAAGTGGGTATTCTATTAATCAGCTAGTTTTCGGTAAGAATGTTCAGTTACCTAATAACACAACAGAGGAAGAGAGAAGAATGGGTGTAATAAGTATAGAGGGCGAAATGTTAAGAAAACATTTAGATGGTATAAAACAAGGAAGATTGATACATGTAAAACAAGAAACTGAAGAGAAGATAAAGAAAGCAATTAAGGTGTGTGAAGAATTGATAAAATGAGGAATGAACGTATTAGAGTTGTGTGGTGTGAAGAAAGGGGTAAATGAGAGAATAAATGAAAGTATGTTGAGATGGTTTGGTCATGTGGAAAGGATGAATGATAGTCGGTTGGTTAAGCGGATGTATAGTGGTGAGTGTGTTGGGAACCGACCGGCTGGGAGATCGAAGTAGGTTAGTTGTCTACTTCAAATCTGATCTTTTGTTGTTAGTGTGTTTCGCCTTCTGGTTTAATAAGGTGAGTGTATAGTTAATCTGTTTTTTTGTTTGTTTGTTACATTAGTTAGTTTAGATATTTTTTTCAGTGGTAGCAGAGCGTAGTTAGAGACGCTAGTGTGTGTTTTTTTGTGGTTTTGATATGGGTAAGGAATTCGATATTAAGGAGGACGGATCAATGGAGGGAATGGATAGAAAAATGAGGAGATTGTGCCCTGTGTTTCAAGGTGATGGGAGTAGTGAAAATGAATATGAGGTTTGAAAAAAACGTGTTGAATGATGGTATAAGTTGGTTGGAAAAGTGATAGTCTTGGAGGTGAGATTCTATTAAGTCTGGGAGAAAAAGTGTTTGAAGGTATTTGTAATATAGATCTGGATGGTTTAGGAAAGGATGATGGTGTGAAGAAAGTGTTAGATGAGGTGGACAAAAGATATGGTAAAGAGAAACAGCCTGATAGGTATGATAGAATACTGAAACAGCGTGATAGGTATGATAGAAAACTATCTAAAAAAAAGAATCCTAGATTTCTTTTTTTATATTAAGAGAGGAGAAAAAGAGAGTATGAGAGAATATGTTAATAGGTATGAAGTGGTTGAAAGTAAATGTAAGGTGAATGGTAGAGTCGATTTAGGTGAGGATATAAGATGCGCTCATTTACTAGAGGGAACGAATCCTGAGGTGAATCAAAGCCAGATGGTTTTAGCATATTGTGAAAAGGATACTTGTGAATTTCAAAATTTTAAGAATGGTTTAATAAATGTGTGTGAAGGTTTGGGTGCTAAGACTGTTGAAAGGAGCGGATAGTGGACAAAAGAAAGAACAGCAGATGTATATCATGAAAGGGAGAAAAACGAGGAAGAAAGAAGAATAAATTTGGTGATGTAATGAAATGTATTTTGTGAAGGTCGATATATCATTTTGCATATAGCATTTAGCACAGGTCGATATAGCATTTTGCACAGTCCAATGAAAGGGCAGAATAAAAGGAAAGAGGAAACTGTAGGTGTTGGTTGAAGTTAAAAGGTGATAGAACAATCTGGTTGTAGTAGAGATTATGGTGGAGGTACAGGATGGAACAATTGAGATTCGGAAACAGGGATTCAGTTTTTCTACAGTGAAAGTGCAATTGGAAGAGAAAGAGAAAAAACGGATGAATATGAAATGTAATCGGAGAGAAGTGATTAGGTTTAATGGTAGGGAGTATGAATGAAAAGGATAGAGAAGATGTGAAAGAATCTACGAGATGGATAAATGTGAAATATGTATTTGGTGATTCTGTTTATCAGGCAGTAAAAAGAATGAAAATATCTTATGTGGGGAATATAAGATTTTTTTTGATAACAGATGTAGTAAAAGATGACATCCCTTGGTTGTTGGGAAGGGAATCTTTAAAAAGGATGGAAGCTAGCATAAATCTGATTACAGATGAATTGAATATAAGTGCTTTAATAACTTGAAAGTTAGGTGTATGGTGAAGGAAAAGGGACATATGAAAATTAGATTAAGAAGTTTAAGTAGAAGTGTTTGGTGGTTAATAGGGACAAAGGAAGATTTCTTAAATAAATATAATAAAGAAAATGTAATACAGAGATTACATTTACAATTCAGACACCCAGGTATGGAAAAGTTATGGGAATTAATTAGAGATGCATATAGTGGGGAAATTGATATTGAAGAGTGGAAGAAAATTAGCAATTGTGTAGAATGTGTTCGCTATAAATGTAATATATACTTGTATTAGATATAGGAAGACCCCTAGTAGACCCGTAGTGGGGTTCCCCTTGGCAAAGGTTTTTAATGAAATGGTTAACTTGGATAGGTGAGATAGAGGGGTATAGACTTTTAGTTATGATTAATTTAGGGACTAGGTATTGTCAGGCTTGTTGGGTTAAAAATAAAGAACCTAAAGAAATAGTAGAAAAAGTGTTGGTAAATTGGATTAGCATATTTGGTGCACCTGAAAGGATCTTGAGTGACAATGGTTTAGAATTTCAGAATGAAGAAATGCAAGGTTTGTGCTAAAGATTTACTATGATTCAATGG
The DNA here is from genome assembly GCA_015478945.1 of Trachelipus rathkii. Taxonomy (NCBI): domain Eukaryota; kingdom Metazoa; phylum Arthropoda; class Malacostraca; order Isopoda; family Trachelipodidae; genus Trachelipus; species Trachelipus rathkii. The sequence continues at coordinate 42,071 of JABUQX010072486.1, forward strand.
GCAACTGCAGCTGAGAGTCCATTGAGTAATAGTCAATCTGAAAAAATGGTGGGTTTGTTAAAAGATTCTATGAGAAAAATGAAAGATGAGGGTGTTGGTAGGAATGAGAGTTTGATGTGGTCGGTAGCTGCTAAGAATGGTTGGTTTGTTGGATAGAAGTGGGTATTCTATTAATCAGCTAGTTTTCGGTAAGAATGTTCAGTTACCTAAAATAACACAACAGAGGAAGAGAGAAGAATGGGTGTAATAGGTATAAAGGGCGAAATGTTAAGAAAACATTTAGATAGTATAAAACAAGTAAGAATGATACATGTAAAACAAGAAACTGAAGAGAAAATAAAGAGAGCAATGAAGGGACAGATAAGGGAACATGATATTGAATTAGCTGAAGCAGGTGAGGAAGTGTATTATAAAAGGGATATAGATAAACAGTGGAGAGGTCCAGCATAGGTGATAGGAAGAGATGGTAAAACTGTTATTGTTAAGCATGGGGGGACCATATGTGATGTAGCAGGAGTGCATGCTACTAGATTAGCAGGTGTACCAGAGAATAAGGAGGATAGTGATAATAAAGAGAAACCAGAGAAAGAAGATGAAATGGGAGGAGATATAGAGACAGAAGAATTTGAAATGGTTAGAGCACTTAGAATTAAAGAAAAAGAAAAAGAAGAAGAAGAAGAAGAAGATAAAGAAGAGGTGGAGCATGATGGGGATGAACAAGAGGAATAGCAGGAGATTATGACAAAGATACAAGTTGGAAGGAGGTATAGATGAAAAAATAAAGAGAATGGAGAATGTATAGATGTGAAAGTGTTAATGAACAGAGAAGAATAATGGTAAGAAATGGAGTGGCAGTTATAATATACAAAATGTGGGGAATGGGGAGTGTAAGTCGAAATTGATTTTAGAGATTACAAAAGAGATTGATGGTACTAGAGGAATCAAAGAATGGGATGTGTGGTTAGGGTTAATTGGTAATGAATGAGGCGAAAATAAATGAAAAAGTTAATAAGAAATTGATAACTGGGGAAGGCAAATGATGTTTATAACCGTTAATGACAGAGATCAAAAGAAGATATCTCTTTTAATGGGTGATAACGGAAAAATTGAAAGGGAAAAGAGTGTTTAATGGTTGGGTATGTTTATGGGTCTGTTAGATCTGTGGTTGTGGCTTTGTATTGATGGCAGTATGTTTGTTGATAGAGTATTATGAGGAGTAGGTGATTGGCGGTTTTAGCCGATGGTGTGGGAGGAAGTGTTATGCGCTCTGTTGAACGTTGTTGTTGGGTTGTCGCGTTTTTTTTGCTTTGGTTGGGTTTGTTTTCTCGGGTCTGGTAGACTTGGGTGGTGTTGGTGTCGGTGTTTTGGTATGGGTGGTGTTTTGTAGGAAGCTGAGTTGTTAGTGCGTACGTAGGTTGTTCGTTGATCAAGGTATGTTTAGGGTGTGGTCGTGTGTTTAAGGAGTTTGGTGGTTTGTGAGTGTGGTAGATGTGTTTGAGATTCGAAGGTGGGTGTTGTGTGGTTGTGTTGTGGATATATGTTGATTTGTGTTTATTTATTTGTTCTGAGTGGCTGTAGTTTAGCTATTGTGGTTGTGTGGGTGGTTTTGTGTGGTTGGTTTGGTGGTGGGTTACTCAGTTTAGGAGGGATGGAGTGTAGGGATCAATTAGATGAGGGGAGGGGCTTGGTGTGTTCATGTTTGTGTGAGTTGTTGAGGTAGCTTTTTGTGTGTTGGTGTGTTCAGAGTGTTGTGTGTAGGTTATGGAGTTAGTTTGATTGCGTAATTAACTTATACTTTTTATTTGTTTCCTTGGGTGGGTGATGTTTGAAAGAATGCTGCAAGATTTTGGTAATGAAGGTGGTTGAAGTAATTGAGGAATTAAGTAGATTAGAACCAGTTTCATTTGTATGGAAGAAAGAAGGAAGGTTAAAAGGGATTATGTGTACACAGGCGGATGATTTTTGTTTTGGTGGTTCTTTTTGTTTTGGTGGTTCTGATATATTCATGGATAAAGTTATAAAAGGTATGAAGGAAAAGTTAGAAATAGGTTCAGAAGACATTAAAGGTTTTAAGTATGTAGGGGTTAATATACATGAATATAAAAAGGGTGTGTGGTTAGAGCAATTAAAGTATATGGAAGGTGTAAGTTTTTCGAATAAAAGAGATTTTTTTGGTGACAGAAATGGAGTAAGAAATTAACTTTGGATAGATCGTTGGTGGGGCAAGTGAATTGGTTAAGTGGTCAGACGAGACCTGATCTGTGTTATTCTGTGAGCGAAAAGAGTAGATTTCTCAAGGGGGTAAAGTGGAAGAAATGAGAAAATTAACTAATACAAAAAAGGGATAGAATACCAATATTCATGGCTGAGTACGCCTGAAGGTAAGATTGAAGTAGAAGCTTATACCGATGCATCTTATGGTATGGAAAAAAGTGTCAGTCCTCAGGTAAGGAATATTGTGGCTCTTAAGGATGGAAAAGGAAATATATGTTCTATTGCTTGGAAGTCTAGGTGTATGAAAAGGGTTGCGAGATCTACGATTGAGGCTGAAGCTATTGCGTTTATAGAAGGTACACAAGCAGGTATATATTTGGAAGAATGCTGGAGAGAGGCTGTTGGTGGTGAGTGTCTGCAGATTAAGGTGTATACTGACAGTAAGACTCTGAGGAATACAATATATTCAGTGACACAAGTGTTGAGTAAGAGTAGATATTGTGTGGATTAAGTGGATGGTAGAAGAGAAAAAGATTACTCAAGTTGAGTGGGTGGATACGAAGCATCAAATAGTGGATGTGTTTACAAAAAGAAAAGTGGATGTTAGAGGTATAAAAGAATATGTGAAAGGGGGAAAGAAAGGTATAAGATTGATTGTTTTTTTATTTGTTTCAGTTGATGTGGCATGTTGTGCACTGGGTAGCATGGGAAGAGGATGAATGACAGATGCATGCTCCTTTCAATATGTTGCTCTGCTTTGCTTGTCTCTTGTTTAAGATAAGCCTAATTCTTTATGTGTTTTCATTTGTTATTG
>JABUQX010072488.1:5000-7500 GCA_015478945.1 Trachelipus rathkii
TAGTATATTATATATATGTAGTATAAGATATATATATATATATATATATATATATATATAAATATTATACATATATATATATATATAATATATTATATTATATATATATATATATATATATATATATATTATATATATATATATATATATATATAATATATTATATTATTATATATATATATATAAATATATATTATATATATAGTATATAGTAATATATATATAATATAAATATATATATATATAGTATTATATAGTATATATATATATATTATATTATATATATATATAATAATATATATATATATTTTATATATATAATTTTATATATATTATGATATATATATACGTATAATATATATATATTATATCTATATATATATATTATATATATATAGTAATAATATATATATATAAGTATATATTTTATTATAATATATATATAACCACTTATGGGAAAATGACAAACTATCTTGAAATTAGGAATAGCTTTGAAAAACAAATTTTAGATGGCCTTTGAATGCACACAGATCAAAGAAATTGAGAAAATAGAATAAAATGTATTTTATTTTACATGTTGAGTATATATAAGAACGAGTATAGCATTTGCAAATGGGGGTTAATATAATAATAACAAGTGTATGCAAAAATAACAATCACCACACTAAATGTATACCTTTAATTTGATATCTTACTCGTGGCATCTTATAACAATCTTTCTGGTTCCTTTACCTTACTCTTTTTTGCATTTTGCAATTTTAAAATCTCAACTCCAACTTTGCTTCTTAATCTTTCCCTCCTCTTGTATCTCTGTTGGTAGTACTGCTGTCTTAACATCTGCTAAAGTTGAACTGTTTGCTCAAAATTTTCTTTCTAATACAACTCTAGACGGTTTCGGAGCTTTCAACTCATTAAAATGTTATTTCTACACTCTCTGGTCTTAACACTAAGAAAGAAAGAAATTGCTGAAGTTATCAATCAAATGATCCTCAAAACTTGTGCTTCTGAGCTTGCCCCCTCCTTGGTAAACTGTTTCGTAACTGCCTGTCAAATTTAGTCAAATCTATCATGTGCCGAAGAAAAGGGACCCCAGTCAACAGTCCAACCATCGTCCTATCGCTTTAACCTCCGATCTTTCTAAAGTTTTAAAGTTTTCGAATCTATTCTTAACAATAAGATTTAAAAACATTTTAAATCATATAATCTTATTTCTGATTGCCAGTATGGCTTCTGTAAGGACACCTCTGGACCTGTGATCTTCTTTCCATTCTCCTCAACTCTTGGTCCTCTGTTCTTCCGAATTTCAATGAATTTCTAGCAAATTGGATGTTTCGAGGCTCCTAAAATTCTTCTCACCACCCAAGTTGCTAGCTGTGCATTGGGGCGTTGTTCGTCCTTGTATAGAGTATGAATCACGTATCTGGGGTGATTCCACATATTTCTCTCCTTGATAAAGTGTAGTCTAAGGATTATCGACCTATTAACTCTCCTACTCTAACTCTCTTCAATCTTTCTATCCATCGAACTGTTGCATCACTCTCCTTATTCTATTGTTATTACAATTTAAATTGTTCTTTTGAATTTTACAGTCATGTATCCCATTCTTTGAGAAGAGTTCCTAAGACTCGTATTTCGGACAGTCTCATCCTTTCTCCGTCCAATACTTTGATGCTTAACTGTCAGTAACTGCTATTCTCAATCTTACATGTATTCCATTGGTATTAAAGTATGGAGCACACTCCATTTATCTGCTTTTTTCCAACTTCCTTTGATTTGCACAATTTCAGGTGCTGCGTATCGGAGCCTGGTCAGGCTTTAATTTGGACGGCTCTGGTTTTCGCAAATTTTTGCAAACTCCCGATGGAATGCTGGTAAGCCTCTGGCCTTTACCCACTGTATATATATATGTCTAATATATATATATATATTATATTATATATATATATATATATATATTATATAGTATAATATATATATATATATGATATAAATTCTTTTAGATATTGTATAATATAATATCTACATTAAATATATATTATATATATATATATATATATATATATATATATATTATATATATATATATATAAATATATTTTTTTATATATATAATACTATATATATATTATATATATATATATATATATATATATGTAAAAATTTTCTTCCATACCACTAACACAATGTTTTTTAATCAGCTATTTGATATTATGAAAAAAAAAAAAAAATGATTTGTTAATTTGTAATATTTTAAAAGTTTGGGAAAGATAAAATGTTTGAAGAATTTTTCTCCCTCTCAAATATAACTGAAATAATCCCTAAAAATGTTATTTACTTTAACATCATAATAGCACTTTTTTAATTAAAAAAAATAATAATTAAAAGTTATTAATCTTTCATTATGGTTATCGTATTTTGATGTTTTTTAGTCTTTATAAAATTGAGCTACTAATGTTTTCCTCCCATTTATTTACTATATAAATATACAATTAGGTTTTTT
>JABUQX010072488.1:22500-27500 GCA_015478945.1 Trachelipus rathkii
ATAAAACAATATTTGTCAATAAAATATTTACCCTACTCCCACATTGACGACTGGTTGTTAACAAAGAGTAACTCAATGGCAGTGCTTAATTAAATGAAAAAGGGTAGTTGTTAAATTTACTATTTGATGAAACAATAGGGTTGGTGTGCGAAATAGCCCGAATGATGAAATGGCCCTCTTTCTTATATATATATATTTATATATAGCAAGAGTATATATATAGCGAGCAGCGCTGTATATATAGTTAGTTGTTGCTATATATGTTGGCTGGCTATTAAGCATATATATTATTATACATATTAAGTGTTGGTTGTTGCTATTATTATAGCTGGTTTGATATATTATTATGTTGTTATTGGTATAGCAGCTGGTTGTTAAGCTGCTGCTGGCTATATATATTGTTGTGGCTGGAAGGTATTATTTATTATATTGGTTATATACATATATATGTTACAGTTACGTATTTATAATATATGTTATTATTATATATATATATATATACATATATATTATTGGTTATTATTATATATTATTATTACATATAGTTATTATTATTATATTATTGTTGATGTACATATACATATATAGTTGAATATATACAGTTATATATATATATTATTGCTATTGGCTATTATTGCCAGCATAGCAGCTATAGCAAGTATATTACATATACATGGTTATTGTTACATACGCATTTGCATATGTATATATTATTACATATTATATATTATATTATTATGTGCATATTATATTATATTATATTTAGTTGTATATTATTATACATGTTACATATATATATATTGATGTAGTTGATACATGTATATATATATATATATATATTACATATGTATATATATATATATATATGTTTCATACATAGCTATTATTATTTATACATATACATTATGTATACACATGCTATATATATATATATATATATATATATATATATATATATATATATAGTATATATATATATATATATATATATATATATATATATATATATATATAAATATATATAGTAAATAGGCAAAATATATTTCTATATATATATATATATATATATATATATATATATATATATAGTATATATAAAAAAATATATATATATATATATTTTATATATATATCAAAATATGTATAAAAATTGAAGATCAGTTATAGTGTATATTTTTTAACTTCTTTTACCAGATCCTTAGGAAATAACCTTTATACCATTTTTAGGTGATAAATGAATGTATTCATTTACTGAAGACCCGTGAGAGTTCGAAAAGTATTAAAATATTTCTTCAATATCATAAGCCTATATAAATAAACCTATTAAAATAATTTAAAAAAGAAACATTTTCCAGAAAATAGGTTATAAATATGAGTTTAGAGATTTCATAGCTTTTTTTTAGGGTCATTTTTTGAACTTTATTTTACTTTTTATTTTCTTTACGGATCATTTGAAACATAGCAAATAATTTTCATGAAAATCGATTGGGGTTCATATTACTGATAATTACTACTATAGACAAATGCTATAAATATGAAATTTTATTGGCCTGTTATATCATATTTAGCATCTTTAAAAGCAATGTTTTCTCACTATATTTTTTTAATACATTATTTTCTTCAGATCAAATAGATAAACAAAGAAAAAAAAATAAAATATAAAGAACCAACTTTCATCTGTCGGTCCTTGGAGTCGGACGTATTGTAAATAACTGGGAAAGAAATGAGAGGTGCCAGGGTGCCAAATTGACTGAGTGCCAAAGATAGGATTGAAAACTGATTGAAGATGACTGAAAACTCCAGGAGACCTATTACAGAAAGCTCTAAAAAAAGTCTTCCTTCTGATAAAAAGATTATGCATACCTATATAATAAATATAATGAAAGCAGGATTGTTATTTAGAAGCAGATTAGAAAATTTATCAAACTGAAGAAAAGCATTTTTAAATATTTTTTTTTTATTGAACTGAAAATTTAGAATTAAAACATTTAGAATCAAAATTCTAAATTGGATCAATATTAATATTTTAGCAAATTTAGGAGAGGAGCAAGAAAATTTTCTACAAAATTCTTTTAAGTTATATTGGATACTGAGATTTTGAATAAAATATATAACTTGCGAAGTACGAAAATTTAGAATTTGTTCTTTTGAATTATTTTGAATAGTAATTCTTGATTTGAAATTAGAAATTATTGATACTATTTCTAGATGATTTCTGGTCAATAAAGGATGGCCAGGAAGGACAAATTAAGGTCATGCAGGATACATATATATATATATATATATATATATATATATGTTATATATTATATATTATATTATTGTTATTATATATATATATAAGTTGGTATAAGATATAGTATATATATATATATATATGTTATATATATATACATATATATATTATGGAGCATATATACATATATTAGTTATTATATTAAATAATTATATATATATATATTATTATTAATATTTATTATTATTATTATTATTATTATTATTATTATTATTATTATTATTATTATTATTATTATTATTATTATTATTATTATTCATTATTATTATTATTATTATTATTATTATTATTATATTATTATTATTATTATTATTATTATTATTATTATTATTATTATTATTATTATTATTATTATTATTTTATTATTATTATTATTATTATTATTATTATTATTATTATTTTTATTATTATTATTAATATTATTAATATTATTAATATTATTATTATTATTATTATTATTATTATTATTATTATTATTATTATTATTATTATTATTATTATTATTATTATTATTATTATTATTATTATTATTATTATTATTATTATTATTATTATTATTATTATTATAAGCTTCTATGGAACAATATTGGTTGAATATGAAGGACTTCTGAAAAGTTATAATTAATTAGTAAAGAGACCGTTGTGAGATTGCAGCCATCTTTCAATTCCTCTTGGGAAAAAGATATAAGATTATCTACTAATGCTTTTTTATCTTCAAATCAAAAGATAAGGAGATGATATACAAAAAGTTTTCATTTGATTTTCAATGATATATATATAGTGATAAAGATGAGCGAGCAGCAGCAGCAGTAGAAGAAGTATAGAAGAAGCACAGTACATACATATTATTATTATTATTATTATTGGCTATTGCTGGCTGGTTATTGTTACAGAGTTGTTAGAGCATATTATTATTACATATGGTTTGATAAACATCTATATTAGCTGGCTACGCTATTATTATTATTATTGTTATTATTATATACATATATATATATACATTATATTATTATTGCTGGCTATATACATATTATGTTATTTATAAGGTTGGGCTGTTATGTTGCTAGCTGGAGCGCTGGCTGCTGCTATTGCTACATATATCTCCTATTCGAGAAAGTATAGATGCTGCTGGTTGTTATTGATACAGCAGCATATTATTGTTGGCTAGATACCGTACATGTTATTATATATATGGGATATATAGTATTGTTATTGGTTATTATTACATACATATACATATTATTGGTTATTATTACATTATTATACAAACATATTATTATATTATACATATACATACAAGGTTGCTGTTGCTGCTGCGCGGCGGGCATATGCTACATGGTTGGCTGGTTATTATTGTTACGAAGATAGCGCTGTTGGCATAGCATAGCACATATATGGCGGTTATGGTTACTGTATACTGCGCTGTTGGTTGTTGTTACATAAGGTTGGTTGCTGCTGGCTATTGGCATATTACTGTTGTTGCAGTTACGTTACTGTTGCTGTTATTATTATTGGCTGCATACTGGCTGGCTGCTGCCATTAAAGACGGGTGGTACATGATATTGTTGGTTGCGCGCTGATATGTTGCTGTTGGTTGCTGGCAAGGCTGCCATTAAGGCTATTACTACAGCTGCTATTGCTGTTGCGTATTATGCTACTGGCTGGCGCATATATTACGTTACATATATGCTAATAACATTAAGATTTACATCATTTTTTAGTTGATCTTTCAATTGCTGCCATTGCTTTGGTTTTTTCGTCTTTACGTTTTTTTTATTTTTTTTTACAGTAAAATGTAATAAATAATTGCTTTAAATGAAGTATATAGCTATAATATATTCTAATTGATTGCTTATTCACATAATAAATAAATAGGATAAATTCAATAATAACTGACTTTTTAAAAAAAATGATAATAAAAATATGAGTTCAATAAAAAATAATGATAGTAAAAAAAACTTTTAATCATTTTCCTTTAAGCTAAAAAAATTGCTCTTATGATATGAAAACAAATTAAGATTTTTAGGAAATAGCTCCTTTGTTATATTTGAGTGCGGGAAATATTTCATATATTTTGAAGAGCTTATATTACAAAGTAACATATACTTGTAACATTATAAGTCGTTAATTTATACTTGCTCATTTAACAAGAAAATCGTGTTAATAGTACAGTAGAAATTTTCCGAACAAATATATATATATATATATATAGGCTATGTTATTGTTATTGCTAAGAATAAGTTGTTGTTAAGCAGAAAGTGTTGTTGTTATGTTATATGTTGTTAAGGAAGCATATATGTTATATATATGTTATTGGTTACTATATTGTTATTGGCTAAGGCTGGTTGGTTGTTATTGTTATATATATATATATATATATATATATATATATTATACATACATTGAAAATCTTTAATTTATAGGTCTAATGCTAAGGCTGGCTAAGGCTATGTTGTTACATATATACAGACATGTTGTTGCTGCTGCATGCTATTACTACACATGCTGGCTGGCATATCATAGCTGGCTGCTACAGCATGGCATGGGCTACTGTTGCTGCTATATAGCATATACATATACAGCATAGCTGCTGTTGCGCAGCTGGCTATTGTTATTAGCTATGCTAAGGCTACAAACATATTATTGTTGTTGGTTGCTGTTACATATGCTATTAGCTGGCTATATATTGGAAAGATATACATAT
>JABUQX010072489.1:0-2500 GCA_015478945.1 Trachelipus rathkii
CGAGAGAGATCTTGATTGGCTCCTACACACTCTCCTGTGGGTTGGCTCCTAAATAGTGATTCAATTTTATTCTGTTTTCGTTTTTTTTAATTATTTTTGATGATTTTTTTGGACCATCCTGTAGAAACAGAAATAGAACCTCGGATATCGAATCCGGATTCAATCGAGCTCTGATCCGAATCCGTATGTGTAAAAATGCTCGAATCCGAATTGGCGAATCCGGCAACTCTTGGATTCGAATCCGAATCCAATCCGTGTGTGTGGAAAGGCTCGAATTCCGAATCCGATCCGAATCCAGCACCTCCGTATTCGAAATCCCGAAATCCGATCCGGATTCGAGAGCTCGAATGCCGGATTTCGAATCCGAATCCGGATCGGTTCCGCCATCAACATGATATATATATAATATATAATATAATATATATATATATATATATATATATATATATATATATATATATTATATATATATATATATATATTATATTATTATATATATATATATATATATATATATATATATATATCAGATCCAAATCTTTTTCTAAAAACCAAATCAATCGTTTTGGCAATGGTTTTACCATCCGCCCTTTAAGAACTGTACTTCAAACACTACAGGAAATTTTTCTCGAACAATGAATTTTTTTCAAATCGATCCTTAATCTTTAATAATTGTTCTTGCTGAACAAATCCCGTAGTTTCATCGGTCAATATGTAGACCCCAAATTTTTTTGCATCCACCCCAATCGTTGTCCAATTTCCAAAGCCATTTTTTTTTTTTTTTTTAGCACAAATGCAAAAACGAAAACAACTTTACACTGTGAAGCCTATAGCCAAAGATGGGCATTAACGCGTTAAAGCGTTAATCCGTTAATTAACATCATTTAAATTTTTTCGTTAACTTTTAACGCTTCGGTTAATTTCGAAAAAAATTTAACGGTCTGTTTAACGGAGTTAAAATTTTTCCCCTAACGCCGTTAATCCGTTAACTTAATTTAACGGTTATAAATATTTTTCTTATCAGATTTTTAAAATTGTATTTCAATGAATTTTCGAAATATTAGAAACTTTTTATTTTCAAAATTTCCTAAACGCTCCTCTCAATGGCTCAAAAATGTGTTTATATTTACTCGATTATCCAGTTTAGTAATGTTTAACACAGGGTTGGAAAAAGCCGAGTTTTGAGGGAATGTGCTTTACGTGCTGACACCACCCTCGTTCAACTATATTCCTATGTCTTAATACTAGCACTTTCCCTCAGTTTTGGAAGCACGCACATGTTAACCTATTCCAAAAAAAGAAGCCGCTCTGGATCCTTACTAACTCTCTGATCCTTCTAACTTCTCACTTGTATTCTATCTAAGATCTTTTGAAACCCTATTCTTTTAACTGCTCACTTCTTAGAGCATCTGGAATCTCATTCTCTTCTTCCGATCGCTAGTACGGCTTTTTGGTGTTCAAAGGGCTTACTGGCGATATACTTTCCTAATTTAACGATTTATGGTTTTCCGACCTTGGGCATACGTAATGACAGTCTTGTGTGATGATGCAGAAATTCAAAATCATTTGACCAGGATATGGCACGCACATCATTGCTCTCCAAAGCTCCCCTCCTTTCCTCCTTCCTCTTTGCTTACTTATGTCCTTTCCCCTCAAGTCGTAAAACATCGGCTATGGTTGATGGAGCAACTTCTTCTTTTTTCTGTCAATAGTGGGTTCCTCAGGGTTTCGTCTCATCTCCTTTTATTTTCCTACTTTTTATTAATGATCTTCTCACCTGCACATCTAACTCTTCCACTCACATCACGATGACTCGACCCTTCATTCTTTCAACTCATTTCCAATTCTGCTCCATTTTTACTTCTAGAATTTGCCTCTCGTCTTAATCTTTCAGGATTCTATTCCCGCTGATTGATAGACTTTCCTGGTAAGATGGCCTAAACCTTGGGAAATTCAAAATTCTTAAGAACTCAAATCCTATATATATCCTCCACAAAGACTCCTCCTAATCTGTCCTCTCCCTTTTGACCGTTCTTTCGTCTCTCCTGTTGACAATATAACATCCTTGGCCTTAACATAAAAAAAAATGTCTTGGAAACCTCACATCAACAACGGTTGCTGGGGCGGCCTCAAAGAAACTGGAGTTTTGTTTTTAGACTGAAAGACTTTTTTTCCCTCTTCTCACAGTTACTCAGCCTATACAAGGGTCCTCATCCGGCCCTTATATAGAGGTAACTGTTCTCAATAATCTGGGGGGGCTCCTGGTTTCACCCCGCTTTTGGACAGGGTCGGTCAAAAGCCAAAAAGCTTATAAACTGTTATGTACTTTCCAGTTCAACTTGAAACCTCTATCTTTGCGGCGGCGATGTTGGTGCTTTATTCTTTTTCTATAGGTATCGCAGGGCAGGTGTTCGAGGGAACTGACTTGCTCCAGTATCTCTACCTTTTCGAAGACCTACAACATAAGGGATGCAGTTTACTAATAGCGAATTTTGTGTAG
>JABUQX010072489.1:10000-17500 GCA_015478945.1 Trachelipus rathkii
AATATTGCTTTCCTTTTGTAATTAAGATGAAAATCCCTTGTTAGGTATAGTGCTTCTCAAAAGAGTTACTCGGCTCCAGTAGGGTTCCCTTCATACTTTTTTTAATTTGGAAAGGAACGGAAAGTGTTTATTTTCCTTTTCGTTTGTGATGATTATTTTAATGGTAAGTGATTATAGTGTACCGAGACTATGGGCTATGGCTAGAATTATTTTTTCTTTGTCAAACCTTTCCATTTCAGCGTTAGACTCCGCCTTTTTTTATTAGATTCCTTCTCCCATTTTCAGCTTATTTAGGGAACTGGTCTCTCTTCTTTCCATTAACCATGTAATCAAAGAATTTTTTATTTTATACTATAAATCTTTAATAATTTTCTTCAACCTAAGTACCCAGATGGATTGAATTGTCATTTTACTGCATATATATTAATAATTTAGTTTGATAAGCTGCATGTTGCTTGTCATTGGGACCTTATTATTATTTGGCTTAATCGCATTTAATTTTTAAATTACATTTTAATCTTTTACACTAATTACCGTAATCTTCAAACTCCAGATATATATCTAACTATTCTATATCTATATACTACTATATAGTACTATTTTATATATATATCTTTTTATTTATTATATAACTATTATATATAATATTATATCACTCCTTTAGTCTGGAACTTATGATATCACCTAGAAATTAATTACAAAGGAAAATGCCTTGATGGAGAATCTGCAATGTTCCCCTAACTTACCAGTTTGAGCAAAGATTTTTTTTTTTTTTTTTTTTTGGCTAATTGAATTACTTTTATGTTTCCTTGCTTAATTTTATACTTTTCCTACTTGATCCTTATGAGAATGTCAGGAACATTGTTCCCAATTTAATGCTTCTTTTTTGATGGGAACTTGGAATGATGTTTTGTTAAACACTTCCAATATGTGTCACTTGCCCATGGGCCGGTGGAAGGAATGAAGAATGGTAACCACGATGATGCTAAAGCTATTAAAATTTTAATAAATTAATATTTAGTCACTCACATGGATGCGGTGTTAATATTAATAAGTAACTGAAATAGGAAGGACTACTTCATATCGCGTAGAAAATATGGATACCCCGGGGTCGAATGATTTAATTTCATCAAATTATTTCATATGAATATTACTGTATAGTAGATTAGTCTAATAAATAAAAATCGCAATGGCATGAAATTGTTTGTGGGCAAAGACGTGTGTTGTTAAAATTTCAAATTAAGTATATTTTAAAATAGTTACCCATTTAACAAGACATTTTACTTTATTTCCTTTTTTAATATTTTACAATTAATTTTTTAATTAATAACGAGAATTTTTTTGTATGATAATATCAAATTACATATTATTTTTCAACTTGCTTTATATAAAAGTTAATGTTTATTGACTACGAAAATTAAAGTAACAAAAATGCTTATTTTGTTAGTGTTGGCAACTATAACCTTGGCAATGGTGATTAATACCAAGGCCGTTTATAAAGTATCATATGATGAGTGTATATATATTATATAGTATATACATAATTTAAATAAGAATATACGTATAGCCTAGTTATATAGTATTAATATATATTTCTTTCTATATATATATTATGTTTATATATTATATATATATAGATATATATATATATATATATATATATATATAGTATAATATTGGTGCTATTGCGTTTTTTGACTTTTGCCGCTCGGCTTCTCGTCATCATACCACTTGTAGGGATTCATGAATAAAAGTACTGCCTCTTATTCTTTATTAAATGGTGCATTTAAGACCTCGGAAACATAATTCCAACAACGAACCTATTCCAAACAATGAACCCATTACCACAATGAGCCCATCACGACAACCTGTATACAAAATAAATGGAATGTCTCAATAATACAATTATGGTTAACTAATTACAACACAATACTGAGTTAGAAATTATATATCAAAAGTTTACAAAAGTAAGTAATTATATATAATTATAAAAGTAATATAATGAATTATATATAATTATAAAATTATTTCACTCATCAACATAATAGTTACAATATAATTATTAATAAGAATAATTAATTTAATATATAAAATCAATTAAAACCACTTTATATGTATTATAAAAATGAATAAAAATATAGGAATTTTCAGATGACCTTTTTCCACTTATAAAATAAAACTCAATTACATTTGGATTACCGCTGTAATGTTACTAAATAAAATGTATTAAATAAAACCTCTATTTACCTTCACTATTTTTCAGTAAAATCTTATGAAGCCATGGAAATGATCGATACACTTGTATCAATAAATATAATGCCTGTATTTAGATTTCAGAGGGAAAAAAGATACATTATAATAAAAATACGTAAAATTGTAAAAAGATTGTATATACAACTATATATATATATAGTATATATCTATATAGTATGTATATACATAAATACTTTTATATAGATACACAAGGATTTGGGTAGGTAAAGTAACTTTGGGGAAGATATATTTTCTTGCTTTGGGCAAAAGATGCACTCTAACTTTCACTCTATTCTTTCGTATCCATTTATAAGATCAACTGCTTGGCCCAACTGTAGCAAGACGAATGCCAGAGCTTTGACTAAGATTTTGTGAGCTAACCTCAATGTTGCCCATCGTGAGGGAACAAAGAATGCAAGGGGGAATTTTGTTATGCATAGCTAACACGGATTATTTTTGTTCAGAAAACGTTCTAGGACGACTTATTTTGGTTTTGCAAGAAGGGTGGCAAAACAAGGTTACCATCTTGTGATAGAGGATTAAAGAGTTTTGAGTCTTAAGGAAAGACGTTTAAGGGAAGTATATGCATTCTGTAGGCAGTTTCTAGGCGAAGCTTGTTTGTTGAAATGGAAATGTTTTCTTGTATGAGTCAGAGTTAAAATCGTGAGAAAATAGTACGGAATGTGAGCTGTTAGAACATGTAAAGGCTTTAGTAAACACATTGCAACACCATTGTTGATTTGAAATTGTTTTGCACTCAAAACTGAATCCGATAAAGGACCCCCCTTTCGAGAAAAAGGAATCTTTATCTGAAAGATTTGTGTTAATCAACATGGGTGTGCATTCTGTTCAAGGAAGAACAACATGCCTAGCATCCCTCGAGATGGTAGTACTCGCATCTCCAGGATGAGGAACATGGTTGAGTTTACAAATTCTGGAATATAAGAAGTTTACTGTCCAGAAGGGTTACATGCTAAACTCTGATAGTTAAAAACAAAGGTGGGAAAACAAAGTAAGTTTGGTATCTGGTGTATGGGTTTTGTGGGCGTGTAATTTTCTATGTTTGCCACCAACATGAGGAACGGTATGTTGTGACAAGATTCGCATTATATTCGCATTATATTGTAGATCTAAAAATTTGGTAAACGTATACCAGTGGTGCACGGTAGTCCAAGACTACTGATTCATTTCTTGAAATCATTTCGATTTTCCAGGAAGTATTAATTTAAAACGCTTTTGTTTTTGTTTTTTAAAATTGTTAAAAAAAATGCTGAAGCTGTTTCTACTAGAGGCGGTTTTAATCGTTACTTTATGTTGCTTTAACCTATTTTAAATTAATCATGCAAACTAAAGCAAATGTTAATAATGTTAATGTCGCTAAATGATACCAACTACTTAAAAGAAAAAAGATCAATACTCAAGACAAAGTTAGTTTTCCTAATAATTACGTGGTCGCCAGATCAATTGATCAAGATTTAAACATAGAAGCTTTAAAATTAATTAAACGAAGCGGTTAACATTAAAAGTTAGTGGTTAATTAAAACAAAGCGATTACTGACTTAATTGTAAGCTAGTTTATACGATGCCATTAATTACAAGCTAAATATTTTTCTAAAAGTTATAAAAAAAAATCAGGCTAAATTAAAAAGCTGAACTAAATATTAAATAAGAGAATAGAGGTAAAAAATTTTCTCTTCGTCTATCTCCCTCTTCTCTTTCCAAGGGCATTTATGATGTAAACAAATTCATCGTTCGTTCATTCGTACTCAATGACTTCAGAACGAAACGATACGAGTCTCATGCATGTACTAGGCAAGCAAATGAACGAAACAATATGAATAATGCATGAGTCACTAGTACTCGGCAAGCATTTGTTAATTGCTTATTTTAAAATGTTAGAGATTAGTATTAAATGAAGCTAAGCTTGTTTTCTTATTATTATTTTTTATTTTTTTTATTTTTTCATAAAAAAGTTTTTACTTTTTCTATTTTATCAAAATTTTATTTTTATTTTTAAAAATTGGTTGTTCCCCCCTATGAAAGGAGACGCGTTTATGTTGTATATATATAAAAAAAATAAGCGCAATTATAACTATGAAACTAATGTAGACTAATCTAAACAAAATGATCAAAACTTATACTTTAAATTCAAAACTAAATGCTTTTCGTTTCTTTCTTCGATGCTACAAAAGAAATTAGACGTTT
Source organism: Trachelipus rathkii (assembly GCA_015478945.1). Classification (NCBI taxonomy): domain Eukaryota; kingdom Metazoa; phylum Arthropoda; class Malacostraca; order Isopoda; family Trachelipodidae; genus Trachelipus; species Trachelipus rathkii. The sequence goes on from JABUQX010072489.1 coordinate 14,459, forward strand.
GGCAAAAGTTTTCTTAATTGTAAAAACTACGTTATTTTTAAAATTATAAATGGTGGCATTATTTTTAAAATATTCAGGAGAGCAAAAAAAAAAAATGGTTCAGTAATGATTTCATATATGCGAAGTCTATAAATTTTAAATTTGAAAGATACTTTCTTTAGTTTAAAAAGAGCAAAAAAAAAAAAAAAAACGCATTTTTTAATTAAAAAAAAATGTTATCTCATCAAATACTGTATGTCCTTCGGGACATTAAAATTAACGCTGCAGGAAATATCTTTATAAATCCTTTATCTAGCTTTAGGAGAGGGCTATCTCAATCGTTTGAGTCTCCTTTTATGAAATACGCTTTAAACCTTTTGTTTAAAAAAAACTTTCTGAAAACCATAGTAAACATGGGGCACGCATCCTGAACATCCAAAGACCTGCTCGATTATTTCAAGGATTTTAGGGGAGAATACCGGGGAAACTTTCGGCCCACTCGTAACTTCCCTTTAAAGGACTTGCATCTCAGAGCGTCGTTAGGAACATCTGACTAATGAGATGAACTAATTTTAGTCTTTTCTATGGAGGATTACGCTTGACCGTCCTACGATTTAAATATATATATATATATATAGTATATATATATATTATATATATATATAACTAATATTATATATATATATATATATATATATATATATATATATATATATATATATATATATATATGGCTATCTCTTTCTTTATCAAAATTGATAAGTGCCACTGGAGGCATTCTACCTGTTGCTTTCAAGAAAGCAAATCTACCATCTGACTTACTTCAAAGTGTTATTCTACTTCCATAAAGGGAATGAACTTGCTATTTTAAAACCTTTGTTCTAGGACCTATATTAATAAATTAAAAAGAATGAAACAACTAGCCATTTAAAATATAGTAAACAACGTTATGTCACACATCTTACAACTCAAAAGACCGGCTCGTTACGTTAGGGGTTCTTCATTATAGAGAAAATCACAGGGGATAACTTTCCGCCCACTGGTAATTTTTCGTAAAAGTACCTAACCTAGAGGCTCTGTTATATAACATCGGACACATGAAATAACTTAAGTCTTTTTAAAGAAAATTGCACATAACCAAAACTATATTCCAATTTCAGCTATCTCCTCTTTCAACTTAATAATATATAAAAGAAACCGATAAATGCCACTGAGGCGGTCTGCTTGTTGCTTTCAACAAGGTGCTTTAAGGGAGGGGGCACTGTTGCCTGGCTTACTTTAAAGCGCTACTTTCCTCTCTATTAACTTAATAATACATAAAAGAAACCGAAAATGATCAACGGACAATTCTGTCGGCTGAAATTTGTTCAAAACGAATAAAGTTTGCTCAAAAACTGCTTAAATATTAAAATGAAATTTGTGGCTTTCCACTTCAACTGTTTGTAGTTTTGGGCCGAGCTTCTTTCTCTTAAGCACGGTTGTCCATATATGTGTGTTCACACACACACATACACACATATATATATATATATATATATATATATATATATATATATATATATATATTATATATATATATATATATATATATATATATATATATATATATATAGCAATTTATATATATATATATATATATATATATATATATATATATATATATATATATTATATATATATATATTATATATATATATATATATATATATATTATATATATATATATATATATATATATTATATATATATATAGATATAGACATATCATATATATATATATATATATATATATATATATATATATATATATATTATATTATATATATATATATATATATATATATATTAGTATATATAATATATATATAACAATATATTCTTACTGAAATCGAACTCTGGGTCGGCAAAATTCTTCTGTAGTAGAGCTTTCGTCAACGGTATATCTTCTTTCTTTTCTCCTCCTCACTAGGATCTGTACTCCTTTAATTCTTCTCGGGCTATATAAAACTCTCGTAGTTCTTGTTATCTTTAGATCTATGGGGTCCATATATTCCTCTTATATTATTTTTGATGAAAGTCCTTTGACTTTTCCGGTCCCCTCTTTTGCTTTCAAATTCATTTCAAATCTTCCGCGGCTATGGAAAACGGAATAAAACATTGATCTACATCGGGAGAAGGTCTTCAAGAAGGTGGCCATCCTTACAATAAAAACTCTGATTTTGGGGGCGACTCCCTGCGGGTCGTCCTTTATAATAAAAACTTATTGCCCTGCTGCGGCAATCATCTGTATACTGCTTCCACCGGACCATTCCTGTGGGATACCCATCTGCTACCGGGTTCTTTAACCTTTGTTGGGGAGCATGGGCCTTTACTGGGCTCTCCCATATAACTCTACTTAGTCTCGGGCATAATAACCTTTGCTATTGCCCTAAATCGCATAGGATTTATAGTTAGTAATAGTAAGTTCTGTACTCGATTTTGTGTTATCCAAAGATACTGTTTTCTGAAGCAACTTTGAGCTTTGAGATATCGTCCCTCCCGGAAGACTTTACTTCCTTGGCTCTTTAGGGGTTATTTTAAGATATCGTCCCTCCCAGAAGACTTTACTTCCTTGGCTTTTTAGGGGGATTATTTTAAAATATCGTCCCTCCCGGAAGACTTTACTTCCTTGGCTTTTTAGGGGATTACACTTCAAACCTATCTCTCTCGAGTCTGTAGTCCTCTCTAGGACCGTTGCTATCTTTACTTAAAGAATAAAACAAACTCCTTTAGAAACAACACACAAAAACTATCGCTAAAATTATGCAAAAATGAACGAATGCAAATACTGGCTATCGGTAACTTCTATTACTATTACGCTTCGAATCTTTAAATTAGCACAAAATTTGCTTAATTTTAGTCACTAAAAAAAAGAGAAAAAAAAACACATAAGCTGTGTCAGCTTCTTGAATACGTTTTAAGCTTTTATAAAGAACACTTCTTAATTTTACTAATCATGACAAATGAAAAGAAAAAAAACACATAAGCTACGTCAGCTTCTTTATATGTTTCTTTTAAATTTTA
>JABUQX010072489.1:22500-53318 GCA_015478945.1 Trachelipus rathkii
TGCGTTTATTGGGTGGATCCGTTAGGATTCATAAATACGCTAGTGAGTTTCAGTTTCAAGTCAGCTGAGGGGATCCAAGTTCTTTGCCTTGGTTCCTTAAGTTATCTTTCATCTGTTACCACGAAATTGTAAGTTACAGTTCTGTTCTTCTGGAGACTTTCAATTTTACTAAGTTTGAGATAACTTTCTTTGAGGTTGGAAAAAAATAATGATTTCTTTCTAAACATCCCAATTTAGTAACATCGATAGAAGTCGAGAAGCAGTTACGAGTTAGATTTTGTACTGTGCTTTTAATTCTCTCACTTTCCTATCTTCTAAAGTAAGTGAAAAATGAAAAATTACAAACGTTCTTAGTATTTTACCTTTGTTCAGCAAACAACATTATATTTTTTATTTACACTTTTTTTTTTTTTTTAAGCAATATATTAAAAATAATTCCTCCCTTGAAATCACACTGAAAAAGAAAGAAAAACTTTTTTGAGTCATTATTATATTGGTCGATATATCGATAAAGTTTCGATTAATCGTTGCATAAAATATTTTATGGTATTAATATCGCAAACCGATATTGTTGTATTGATCGTCCCTAACAAAATTGAGGACATTTTCCCTTGCGTCGAGATCAATGTGAAAATTTTTGCTTTGTTAAAATTTGTAGTAATATTTCTTCCATCGTAAAATTGAAATGATAACGATAATAATTTAATATTAGTAATTTTTTTTTTAATATTACTTAAAATTTGATTTATGTTGTCGATACATTACTTAAATTTGAAATTAAAATATTTAAACTTAATAAATTCTTCTCCAACCGTATCGACTCAAATTTCAGTCGTTTTTCGAGAGTTGAAATATCAAGGACTACCATATTATAATATATATTTTAAATATTTTTAATGGTTTAAAGTAGATCTGACTTTACCAATATCCGCGGCTTAAACTCTAACTTTGCCTCTGTGAACATCACCTTTCTAACTATATATATAGTATATAATTAATATAATATTATATGGCTTATAATTCCTATATTATCAAGATTATACTCCTTTTTATTGAAGAAATTAGATATTTGCATAAAAAAGTAATGACATTTTTGGAAAGAGTATATAAAAAAATGAGTATAAATGTTCTTTAAAAGGGAGAAAACATGTATTAAAAGACTTTCACCTCTTGTACAAAAATTAAGCAAATCCAAAAACATAATTTTTTACATTCTCCTTGCCAAATGGTCATTACTATTTTTCTTAAATATCTAATTTCCCCCTCCCCTCGGGCAAAATAAGTATCAATCTAGTAAGTTGATCATAATATATATATATATATATATATAATATATAATATAATTATATATATATATATATATATAATATATATATATATATATATATATATATATATATATATATATATATATTTATATATATATATATAATATATAATATATAATAAGAAATATAGAATAAGAATGTTAACTTACCAAAAATTTCGTGAATATCTGTTCTCGGCTTGTCAAAATATCGAAAGGATGAATGCTTTATAGTTTACCAAAACGTTTTTGGCTCATTGCCATGAATTTATTAAACACTTCTTTCAGATCGGGTAAGAATACTTCTTCCAATTTTCAATGCTTACATAAAATTCGTGCGCAAGCAATGGTTTGTGTCATATTGTTTTCTTTAAAAAAAAGTTTTTTATTAACTTGAGCTTTGAAAAGCGACTTTTTCAGCTGTTGCAGAGATGTTACTGGTATATCAAATACAACTGAAACTTGCTGTACACAAATCTGTAAGCTCTTGCTAAGCACTGCTTTCTACGAAATACAAGTTGCTAAATCTTAATAGTTACCATAGTTTTTTCATTTTCACTTCTGTAGTCATTAATGCTGAAGGTGATTAAATTGTTCATAAACTGAAAAGATAAATCTAAATCTTATTTTTCTAACCAGTTTTGTAGCGCTTTTCTTGCAACTTTTTGATTTCGTACGCTCTGCTATTTGCCTCAGTGAGCAAGAAATGAAATATAAACTCATTTAACATGTTCAGGCTAAATGAAACGAGTAGTTATCTGTCTCATCATTAATATATCAAAGAGATTTTATTGAAACGCTCTTAATTCTAAAGCTTTCAATGGTCCCTTAAATTCTTTCATAAGAGTAAAAGCTCAATCAAAAAACTTTTTAAAATGCTGTATTTGACGTTTGGAAATAATTTTTACTTCAATGTTCCATCAATAATGTGCTAACTCCGTAGTTTTTCTCACTACATCTATATAAAATATTTGTGTACTTCGGCCCTTAAAGGCTCACATAAGTTTGATTTGGCTTGTCCCAATAGGTAAGTTGCATTCTGAAGATCTGTATTTGGACTTTGCAATATTTTTGAGACAGCATTGATGCTTTCCACAATTACTTTCTTTGAAGACACAAGACACGAGAATCACAACCCAAAAATTTTCCCTAACTGCATCTCCTGAGACCAAGGGCTTCGTTTTTCAATCGCTGACATTCTATAACTACATAAATATCACTTGAGATAAGAAATGCGAAATACTTTTGAAATTGCTTTTTATTTGCTAATAAGGAATCATACTTGGATGACCACCTAGGTGGACACAATTTCTTAGTGTTTTTGTGATGCATTCGTATATTGTATCGAACAGCTTTAATTCACTTGCCACGAAAGACTTGTAACTAGAACGAAATGAACATATACTTTTGTTCCAAGTTTGGTCAACGAAAATTTTTGAAGAGCCATTATCATCTTTTAACAGAATCATCAAGATATAAAACTTTAATTAATGAACTCGCACAATGAATGTAACTGCATTGGAAAAATATTTCTATATACGAGCCTGAAGTCCTGAATATTTCAATTGCATATCAGTTAGCTCCTAACCAATCAGTAACAGCTTTGAACCTCTGCATTTCCTAATTACATGTTTTGGTTATACTAATACCCTTAATAATGTAGGTTTTTCAAAGATATTATACACGGCACTGTTCTCTGTTGTTATAAAAACCCACAAATTTTTCTCAGGGAGGTGCAACTTCTTCGACTAAAGGGCCTCCCCAATCTTTCACCACCCCTAAAAATTGGACATAAAATTCGGAATTTTCAGCCGATTTGACCCTATAAACACCAAACTTAGCTTTTTTTAATTGCCCTACCTAAAACGTTGTTTCGGCTGTGTTCCCTGTGACCTGTAGTCATTCTTTCAAGAATTTTACAATTTTTCAAAAACTCAATCCTTCTTTTAGACAATTTTCGCATCAACTTCCAGAATTTTGTTTGCGAAATGACTTCAAACTTGAAATCATGACACATAAATAGGTCCATTACCTACAATAGTCAAAAAGTTGGATTTTTGAGTTTTGTGCTCAGCGTTGTCTTAATTTCCAAACCCTTTTTTGGATTATTGAAATGAAAAAATTGCGAATAAATTTCTTTTCCTTGTTAGGAGCGAAAGCTGAAGAATTAATACAGGGCATAATTAGTCGAGGAGAAACCCACCTTTTTTACTGATTAATTTCTTTGATATGCAATAGTCTTTGGATTATAGTCTCTTGGAATAAATTTTCAAAAAAAAATTTCTTTGAGTATACAAAAAAATATTAATCTAAGTAAAAAAGAATCGCCATCTTGGCCCGACTATAGCAAGCCCCTGACAAATCTTTGATGTTGATCAGCATATAAGAAAAAAATATATATCCAATTTTTCACATTTATCCAAAATCAAAATGTTCAAAAAGTGAAATATTGGGGATATTTTCTTATTAATATACTTCGTACCGACATCCAACAATCAAAATTTCAGAGCTTGTATAGTCGGGAAGAGAGGCATCCAATGCACTATATATATAATATTTATATATAAACTATATAAGATATCGATATTAATTAATAGTCATATAATATTATTATCATATATATATATATATATAATATATAAGATATATATTATATATTATATATTATATATATAATATAAGTGTTTGTGTTATATGGGTATATATATATATATATATATATATTTATATATGTGCTGTGATGTGTGTGCTGTGTGTTGTGTAAATTAATATTATTTCATATTTCATTTATTATTTCGTTTTTGCTCTTCCGCAAATTTTGGGCCCCTTTACCTGCCTGGGCCCCCCCGCACCGCGGGGTCTGCGGGCCGTTAGGTTATCGCCCCTGTATATATATATTAATATATATATATAATATATATATATATATAATATAATATATATATATATATATAATAAAGGTGGGATTAACGCGTACAAGCGTTAATCTCCGTTTAATAAACTCGTTACATTTTTTTCGTTATCTTTAACGCTTTCGTTAATTTCGAAAAGAAGGAACGGACTATAAACGAGTTACATTTGTGAATTAACGTTAACGAGTTAAAATTTTCCACCTACATCCGTTAACCGTTAACCTAATTTACGAGTTTATAAAATATTTTTCTCATCAGTATTTATAATTGTATTAGATTTGATGTCAATAAAGAGAAACTTTTTTTTTTCCTTTTTCAAAATTCCCTAAACGCTCCTCATCATGGCTTGAACAATAGTGATTTATCTTTATTCGTTATTATCCAGTTTAGTACAATGCTTTAACACAGGGTTGGAAAAACCCGAGTTTGAGGGAATGGGCTTACGTGCTGACACCGCCCCTCGTCATCTATATCTCTAAATGTCTTAATAACTTGCACGTCCTTTATTTTTTTGACCCAACCTATCCAAAAAAAGGAAGCCGCTTTGTATCCTTCTAACTATCGCCCAAGCTCCACTTGTAATTCTATTAAAATCTTTGAAACCCTTCTCAACTCTCGCTCTTAGAAAGCATACGGAATCTCATTCTCTATTTCCTATCGACCGTACGCTTTTGGTAGTTCAAAAGTCCCTACTGGCGATAAACTTTTCAATAGTTTAAAACCGATTTACATGGTTTCCACTCTAAGGTAAACTACGGCCAGCACTTGCGTTGTCGGCGCCTGACATATCCAAGCATTTGACCAGGTATGGCACGCATCATTGCTCTCCAAAAGCTCCCCTCCCTTTGGGTTTTCTCTCTCTTTGAGCTTAACTTATGTCTACTTTTCTTTTCAAGTCCGCTAACATCGGCTCTGGTTGATGGAGCGACTTCTTCGTCTTTTTCTGTCATTAGTGTGTTCCCTCAGGGTGCATCTGTCTTATCTCCTATTCTATTCCTACTTTTCATTAATGATCTTCTCACCTGCAAATTAACTCTATCCACTCACATGCCGATGACTCGACCCCTTCATTCTTCAACCTCATTTCAATTCTGCTCCATCTTCCACTTCTAGATTTGCCTCTTGTCTTAATCTTTCCGATTCTATTCTCGATAACCTAGATAGAATTTGCGGGTTGGGGTCTTCTCACCTTGTGAAATTCAAATTTTTAAAAACCCAAACTCTAACAAATCTCCCTCTCTAAATACACTTTCTAACTTTCCTATCTCTTTTGACGTTTCTCTCGTCTCTCCTGTTGACAAATAAAACATCCTTGGCCTTAACCACCCAAAACAAAAAAATGTCTTGGAAACCTAACGTCACAACGGTTGCTGGGGCGGCGTCAAAGAAACTGGGAGTTCTGTTTACGACTCGCAAGACTCTTTAATTCCTCTTCCAGTTAACTTCAGCTCAACTACAAGGGTCCTCACCGGCCTTGTATAGAGTACTGTTCTCTATCTGGGGGGCTCTGGTTTCAACCCGGCTTTTGGACAGGGTCGAGTCAAATAGCCCAAAAGCTTATACCGAAACTGTTATGTACTTCCATTCCTTGACCCCTATTACTTTTGCGGCGCGATGTTGGTGCTTTATCTCTTTTCTATATATATGTACGCAGCGGCAAAATTGTGTTCGAGGGAAAACTATACCCAACTACGCGTACCACCCACCTTTACGACATCTTAGTACAGTAGCAACCAGAGACGGTAGCTGTAATCGCGCACGACAGTTTGTGAAGACATTGGTCAACAATCCAGGCTGTTCGGCTGCGGTGCTTCAATTCTTTCCTGCCACCACCCAACTGTTCTGTGGAACTTTCTTCCATCTTCCTGTGTTTCCTGCTGAATTTATCTCCCTCACTGTTAAAGCCCGCGTCTTACTGTTCATAACCAAACCTTGCGTAATTTGCTTAAAACGGATAAATTTTCAGGAGTGCAACACCCCCCTCCTTGAATAGCGTCTCATCAGCCCGATGAAAGTGATAGGTGGTAGATAACTGTAAAAAATAAATAAAAGACAAACAAAGTATAATTTTGAAAGCACGGATAATAAACTTCACGATTAACGTATAACATTCCGCTATCATACAATCCTTTAACAATGATAAACCCGCTTTAAAATGACTTAACCGACCGCTCTCATTTTTTTTAGTAATTACAACCAGTACGAAATTAACAAATATAAAGAGACGTAAACTTCTCCATAACAGGTGCCCACATAACTTCTGAAATATAACCATAACCACCTACAAACCAATAATATATAATATATAATATACTACTCACTAAACTAATCAAACCATCCCTTCTCCACCCACCTAAACTATATATAATACATATCACAAACTCCAACACTATATACCACACTAAACTAACACCCCCTCACTACAAACTACATACACATATAAAACTATAAAAACACCACATAACAAACAACACCACTATACTGAATAATACTAACATATCATCAACCACTACTAATACAATATACCAGATAAAATAACCAGCACATAATACAACCCACCCACAATACTATAACTAATATATATATATATAATCAAATACTATATATACTACTACCAAAATATATAAACCAGGGCCCTCCTAAAAACCGCAAGGCAAAACCATGCAAAAATGACCTACGGCGAGCAAGACATCATGACACGGTCGCGCCCAGTTGGAATGATGCGCGCCTCAGACAGTCCGCACATCAAAACAATAAAAAAAAATAAAAAATTTAATATACTGTTAAAATAACACAACACTATAATAATACCTAACAAATACAATATAAACCTATCATAATATAAATAATGTTTTCTATAAAAGTATACAGTAATTATTACACAACTTGATGAGGATGCCATTGCACAATAGTTTATCTCGAGAAATATATATACTCACACATATAATTCTAGTAATATTGTTAAACTTCAAGTGTAGCTCAAATTACTGCCACGAAAAACCTAGGAATAACCTTACCACAGGAGTTGATAAAGTTATACCAACTCACTAGTCAAGTTTTCTATTTTTTTTTCTTATTGTTTTTTAATACTATTCTCTAGTATACCCAAAAACAAAAAACCCAAACACCCATCTAGCGATCAACTCAACCAGTACAAATTCTATAACAGCGGGGTGACGGACATGCACATTCCAACAAAATAATATGGCATCCAAGTACATACAGTTTTACACGCACCTACCTCCGTCAAGTTTTAAAATTTTTTTTTCTCTTTTATTATGAGTTAACATATAACAAAAATGCGAAATAACACCCACACATAGGATAAACACAAACCGAGCAACGAAAGACACCGACGAAGATAACCCGGGATCCTCAAGACCCTTTAACCAGAGGGCCGAAAAACACAGGGTAGAGACTATTCCCCCACCTCCGGGGAGGTCCAACGGAGCAACGCCACCAACCCACTCTCTATAGCGTACAACTTACTAGGCAGTCGCGCGGCGGGGTTTCCACCGTCCTTTCCCCCATACGGGCTCATCGAGAAAAACAAACGCCTCCCCTCCTACTGTCCTCCGCGGCTCGAGCACCCAAGTAACACTCCTACAACCTACTACATCTACCAAATAATCAATTATATAAAATTAAACTTAATAAATAACATTATTATTCATATTCACACATATCTTGAATAATCAAGCCACCTTTACACACACTGAATATCCAAAAACTATGCAATTTGTTTTCTCGCACTGCTAAGTGATCGTACTATTAAATCAACGACTATCAATTCATTATAATGCAACAAACTATCTTTTTTTTCTATTTATGTAATAGGCCACTATAACCTAGCTGATTTCAACATATGTTAATTGGTTATTCTGTAAGACTGTCATCCAGCATATCATTGATGATATTTACATTTTTTCAAATTACATATTCGAGAATCCAATAAAATGTGATTTTTAATAATCTATCCTTAAAAATATCCATCCCGATACTATTTGAACTACAATGTTCCATCACCGCCATCAATCATCCTGTTAAGTACATCAATATATATTCTAGCAAATGTCTTAAAAAAACAAACAAAACATTCAAACAAATCAACAAACTGCCATACTACTGATAATACAAAACCAACACCAATATTACCATGAAAATTAATATAAACAACAATAACAATAATAACCAATAATAAACATTATAATACATATATAAACACTAATATACAAATCACCATAACCTACCACAATCCAACATTATCAACTATACCATCACCACTATAGCACAACGACCATCAACATAATAGGGTAATACACACCTATACAAAATAATAACACCACCAAACACCATATACTAAATCAAATAAACCATAACAAAAACACACAATAATATATACCTAACTAAATATATACTAATTATACTAATACAAATACAATACCACAAAATAAAAACATATCTTAACCAATAACTGCTATAAGGTGAAAATTTTATTTCTCGCCTAAAAGTGGAGAATGAATACACTTAAGAGGGCCCGTATATATTATATAATAATCAACACATATACAATATCATAATATATATAATATATAATACCTTATAATATAATATAATATATATATATATATATATATATACTATAATCTATAACATATAACTAATATAAGACAAATATCATGGCGTTACCTGAAGAAATTACCACTCTGGGTCAGCTCGCAAACAGTCTACTAATATATATATAACAAATAATATCATATACCATACATAATACCTACACATAACCATATCAAATCATACCCCTAACATATATAATACACCTAACATATATAATAAATACACTTATACTAAGTAACATATTATATATATATATATAACATATAACATAAATAATTCCAAGTAAAGTACACAATAAGCAACCCACACCAAATAAAGTACTAAAACACGTATAAATAACCCAACCCTATATAACCATACATAACTAACGTCACAAATCAACAACGAAACACTACTCTTAAAACCTGCACCATACACGTCCTTATTTATTTGAAGGAAACACATTTAATTTTTCACTCCCTTTGAAACAAAAGCAAGTGTTATATTTATGTGTATCTATCAATCCATGCATAAAGCATTGACTCAATAGCCCTGACACCAAAATCACAGGCCTACCAAGAATTTTCTAAATAATCTATATATCTAACTCTCATATACACGGATCAAAAACACAACATATATAAACTTAATAAAAATCAGCTCAACAACAATAATAATTAAAATTTCCCAACACCAAGCAAGCAACAACGACTTCACCTGCCATCATATTACCAAAACCTAATACACCTCACGCACCAGAATATATCACAATATTTATTTCACTCCTGTCCAACCACATTTTTAATTAAGAAACTATGTTAATACTTGTAAATAGATGGATAGAATCTAACTAGATAGTTAGACCAACCTAAGCAATAAATAGATTAGCATAGATAAAGAAATACGCCATAGATAGAATAGATAGATAGCTAAGACTATGAGCGACGAGAGAAAGAAGCACGCAAGAGAGAGAGAGAAGAGCAAGCGAGCAAAACCCCCACACGAGAGAAGCGACGAGCGAGAGAGAAGGAAGAGAGAGAGAGAGAGAACGAGCACCGAGAGAAGAGACGACGAAAGAGAGAGAATTCCAAAATCCTATCTTCTTCAAATATTACGAGCTACACTTTCACTGAGAGGTGAGACTCAGATAAGTTCTATTACTACTGAGAAATTTGTTTATTTTTTTCTGTCACAATCAAACAGCTAAGGTAAAGACGCTGGCTCTAAATTCTACTATATAAAATTTTAAATATAACATATGAAAATCTATATACGACACGATTACGCACTCACATCTATAGCCTATTGTTATGGCACATACTTTGCCTAATAACGAGACATCGGAGCAAATGGAATATGTAAGGTAGTAGAGACTAAAACATTTACAAATGCCATTTTACATCTAGAGGTGAGTTCTAACTTTAAAATTTATATGGCTTCTTCTGTTACTCTGTTCTTTAAGAGTATTATTATTTTCGTGTGAGATGTTATTTGTACACACCATTTCACCATTATTCTTCCTTTTCTAATACACTACGGTGGTTTATTATTAATGACCCTTAGCTTATTGAATAATTGTGAGTTATCATTTTATCTTCACTTATTTAGCCAATGTTCTACATAAGATCCACTCATCTTTAAAAGCAAACCTAATAGAGAATTTCACTTGTGATTAGCTAATCATTTTCTTCGTATAGTTCTATAACTTATGCGGCTCTTATCGTGACCTATACTCAACGTTGTAATACCATGTACCTTTCTAATCATTCAAAGGTCAACGTCCTCCACTCGCATCAAATACATTATATATAACCATTATGCTTTAAGGTGGAATTTTTATTTTCCAGCCTAGTGGAGATGACTATTGTTTTAACGAGGGCCTCCTGTATTACATTATTGTAGTGATTAGGTTATGTACCCCTAAGTTATGCTATATTAGCTGAGTTCTATTATATTGGTTTATCAAGTGACGAACTATAACCTCACACGCTGATTGTATCTTTATCAATTGTTCAATGTATTCTTTGTCTTATCTATAACACATATTGGAGAGTTACTACCTTGTACCCCATAATCATGTTATTTATATTCTTTTCATTGAGAGGTCTACTGTAAAAACAAACAGAATATGCTTTGGGTATTCTTCTATAAACACTATTATGGGAGTCAAGATCATTATAACACATACAGTTGCACTCTTTTTAACTCTTATATTTTAAGCGGTCAACATAATATGCTAGACTACGCCAGCTTAACTTTATGCTTTAACATATTCGGTCAGTTTCATATTTCTTTACGTTGTTATCAAGTGACACTAGTTGCTTGTTCACGTTATAATAGTCAGTTTAGCAAGTAATAAATCAATTATTGTAGATTATATATATATTAAAATATATATATATATATATTATTAATATATATTATATATAATTATAAATATTAATATATTATATATATATATATATATTATTAATATATTACAATAATATATATTAATATATATTATATTATATTATAATATATATTAATATCTATTAATATATATTAATATATTTTATTATAATAATATATTATATATAATATATATATATAATATATTATATATATATATATTATATAATATATATATTATAATTATTAATACTAATTTTTATATATAAGTGTAGATAACTGAGCTACTTCGAGATGGATTATAAGTAATACTTTTCGGTCTTATATATAATATATTAGGTAAAGGCTTCTTTTCTTTGAGTTTGCTTTGTTGTGAGGTTTATTGATTATTAGATTTAAGCTTATCTAACGGTATAAATACCGAATCATTTCTATAATTATATACTTTTTTATCAATTTGAGAGAAACGTATATCATCGACCTTTACTCTCGAAAGTGTGGAATATTGAGAGTTATTATTTATAATCTTGAGGTGCGTTCACGTGACCCTAAGGTTCTTCTTTTGGTCTTTTTATTAATTTTTTTCATTATTTTTCTAGTTTTTTTATATTGGGTGTCTATGATAGCCACCACTTACGGATATTGGTATCTGTGTTCTATTTCTTATCTGATATTTGGGCGTCACTACTTGATATTTACCCAGTGTCGCGTTCGGTTATGATGATTTCATGGAATACAATTTTCTGGTGGAGGAACTGTGGGACTTATGTGCCCCCGAGTATTTGGCGTGAGAGGTATCTTTATATGGGGCAATATATATAAAGATGAACCCCAGCTGGAGTGGTTGATATTCCTTTACTTTATTAACTATCATACTTGTACCAGTTTTCTTGTTCTTTATAACAATATAGGCGAGTTCAGATTTTGGACTCGCTAATTGTTTTGTTCTTTTTCATACCTTTTATATTTAAGGGGCGATACACGCTGACCTCTTCCAGGTTGCCTTGTTCGTTTATAGAAGCACTTTATTGAGGGTCCAAGCTTTAAAGGGCAACGCGCAGTGGTTGGCTTCTAGTTTCCTTTGATAGATCTTTTCAGGGGAGTCACGCTGAAGCCCGCATGTTACTGCTTTACATCAGTATCTTGGGGTTCCAGTGTTATTCGATATTGTATATGAGCTATACGTGCAGAGATGACGTTCTCGAACTCTTGAGCACTAGTTGCCTCTGTTCTTACCACTTTGATGGCTTGCCACGATCTGCCAGAGTTAGGAATACTGGTGTAATGAGAGTATAATAAATCGTATATTGGTCACTTAACCTAGATACGAGGCCTAGTTGGTGTTCTTTCTGCGCCCATACCGTGTATCGAGAGGTAACAATCTTAGTGAGACGTCATCAAGGTATAAGAGTATTTTATACTCTCTGTAATTATCCTCTATCATTATCTCATTTATCACTAGTACTATTAAAAACTACTTATTTTAGGATCGCATATAGATATCGAACTGGTAAAGAATTTCGAGGAGAGTTACAGGTGAAAACTCTATGAAGTAATCTTTACCAAAGGAGTTCTTTGGTAAACCTAACCCTATGTAATGATTCTCTAAGACCTCTGGTACAGGTCACTCAGATAGTAGATACAGAGAGTATGAGAAGACGTTCAAGTAAGGACAGATACTAGAGATCTTGTAGTATACTACAATAAATTCTACTCACGGAAGTGAGAGAGACGAGGTACTCATTCACCAACTCTAAGTAGAGAGAACGAGGCGAGTCCAATCATTCTGTGATGCATAGAGTAAGCTCTTCTTCTTCTATAGGCGTCATAATAACAGATCATGTTATATTTTGCACCGCTATTTATGGTGAGTTTCTATATTAGCAAATTAACTTCTTATATGTTTATTAAAGCATAAGCGCCTAACGAATTCATTCGAAGCTCAATGGCCGAAGCTATCTGCCAGGCATTTCAATTTGAGAATCCAATAGTAATATCCACTCTTCAGCATATTTTATAAATCCTTGAAATGTTCGTACAATATCGTTAAATATAAACCGTAAAGCCAAGTTTACATACTTAATAATCATAAATTATCATAAGTATTAATTAATACTCAAATTAAAGTACCATAACTTAAAAAATAAAATTAATTAAAGTATATAATAATTATATACCTAAATTTATATATAACTTATTTATTATTTTAATATCATTATATATATAATTTATTAATACTTATATTATTAATCAATTAATAACTATAAAAATTAATATTTTACTGGTCTAACTTTTCATAAAAAATCGCCCGACTATTTTCATTATGTAAATTAAAATATATAATAAATAATGATAATACACATTAGCCAACGCTTTCTAACTAGTATTTCTGTAATTAGCCTTCACACATTTCTAAACTATATCATAATCATATATATATAATAAAACACAAAATATAATAAAATATATTATATACTATAATATTATATATACATTATACATAAGTTTAATTCTAAGGTTAAATATATACTAGGAGTTACTATAGTTAAAAACCGTTACTACTATTTATAAAGTGGATTCGAGCTGCCTTATTATAAATCACGGAACTTATAGGATTTAGCTACTCTTTCCGGTTTCTTTTTATAATATATTAAGGCTATCTTCTGTATGCTTTGTATTACTTTGATTTATTTAGCGCGGATATACATTATTTAAGTACCTTTATAACATTATTAACATTCATATTGGGTGAGATATTAATTTGACCCCAAGATTTAAGATGAGTTCTTTATTTTATAGAAAGGTCACCCTAGACCCTGCTTCCATATAAATGCTCTTTGATATTCTTTATATAAAAACACAAAATTTTTTTTTCACAATTTTACTTCGTATTATATCTATATATTCGGTGGATCACTTCGAGAGTGAACCGGAACTAAGCTTGTCTGTTTTTTAATAATAGTGTATCATCGGCCGTATTTTAAGCTTCTTAAATAGAACTCTTATTGACTATTATTCCTCAGTTACATCACCTTTTTTTCTTATCGAGTTCTCATCCTCAAGATAAGTATTTTCGTTTCGGGTTGCGCGATTAACTATATCCTTATAATTAATCAGAGCGGTTCACTATCATAAGTGTTAACCTTCACCCACTATGTTAGCTGTAGAACCATGTGTAGATATTGTCATCGGGTCTAACACGCTGAACTCACAGCGTAGAAGCAGTGATGACCTCTGGTGCTGACTCAGATATGGGTAAAGTTCACTTAGTTTCATTAGAAAGGGAAACATTCGGAGGTGTCAGACTCATTCCTACGCACACCTCCAATTCGTGTAATTGTCTCATGTGACTCTCTATTATAAAGGGGAGAGCAGGAACTTCTACGTATTTATTTCTTATATATTGAACTAGATATTCACCTTATATAGATTACGTTGGTGCACTTAGTGAGAGGAGGTGTGTCATCGTTTCTATCGCTATCCCCCTAGAAGCTCTGGGCACTCTATATGGAATAGTATTCTTTATATATTTAAGTTGGGTTCTCATCGATGATTACATTCACAGTATATCATTATTGACTCTAATATATTGGAATATTCTCAAAGTTTAAGTAGTGTTGATCTTATACTACTGTTGGACGTTCAGCTTATCCATCGCTTTGAAAGCGCCGTGCCACATGTCTGCATTGTCGGTGGGTTATGGGTGGTCACGTCTTATCTGACAGCAGGAGGTACACTCGGACCTATGATAATAAATAATGCAGGACTAGTAGGAATCCTATCAGGTAAAACACAATTCAGCAAAAACGTCAGGGACATCAGGATACATCGCATATGACTGTCAAATGACGACCATCAGGATCATCTAGTAGGTTCATCAGAGCAAACATCAGTACATTACAAGGGACATCATCGGGCATCATATAAAAGTTACACCAGAAGAAACAATCTAGTGAGATTCAATTACAGGTAATCTGATTTCGTGACGTTTAAACCCCAATAACTAATCCTAACAATATACCTTATGTTAAACTTCCAATATAAAGCAGTATAAGTTTATTTATAAAAATATATAGAGCTAATTGAGACTACTTGTAAGTTTGAACCATTACTCCTCATAGATATACTAACATCTTAGAATATACAATAGTATGGCATTAATCTTATGAAACGGTGAACTTTGAAAGGCACCCACATAATAACTAATCAATAGGACTATAATAGAAGTCAACATTCTAAGTGCAGTTTTTCTAGTATCTCATTCATAAGATCTCGCGTGTAGGAACAACGACCTGAAAAAACGAGTGTCTGTGTATTGTGATGTCTCCGTGGAATATCGAGAGTGCTTTAAAAGATAATTAAAGTCTTACTTCGTGTACTAGATTGGGGTAAGTATGTAAAGTTTCTGAGTACAAGGTGTTCATGCTGAAAGGTTTTCCATGTCTTACAAATCCTTCGCAGTGGTTACAACTTATCCCTAATTCAATCATTGTTCATAAATTTAGAGACCACTCCCCTATGTATTCTTGGTTTTTTTTTTAGTTAAGTTAGGGGTCACTAGAACACACTTTGAAGTATCTTGTGTTGCTTCTTATATACTATTAATGTTTTGCAGTTTTTATTGTCTAAGTGTATTATCTACCTATTGGGTTCTGTGACCCCTAGGTGATAGCATCACTGATTATTGCTAGGAGATTAGGTAACCGGATTCGTTTGGAGTTCGAACAGTTACTTGAGAGCCAAGTAGAGATGACACATACGGTAGTCATTGTATGCTTACTGTGTAACAGATTGGAGGCTTCAAGTTGATCTTCTTTAAGTATCTGCTGCGTGTTCCTCTAATACTAAGTTTTTTGAGGAGATCGGTGAAATCACTGTACTATCCATAGAAAATCTGATTGTTTTGTTCTGTATATGGTAATGTCAGTTTCTTGTTCTTAGTGTTTGTGGTCGAGTACAATTGACCCCATTGTTTTTCACTTTGACAATTGGCAAGGCCGTAATCAAACTGTAACCCCAGATTGTGACAATCCTTGTCACTCTTGAATTCATATGGGGTACGTAAACCCCAGTTGAAGACACTTCTTTCTCTTGTTATTTCACTCTGAATAACTGAACCGGACACGTCACAGTTACATCCAGGGTCGTAATATCATTAACCACTTAGACAATGATGTGATACAACATTTCTCCATATATTTCACACTCTTTGAAAATTTGTATTGCTTAACTCTAGGCTAAGATACACAAAAGCAAGGCAAACTAGATCTTTTAGTGGCTTGTATGCTTGATTTTTTAGATATAGCTCGGTATGAGAGCGACGATATTCACGATTTTGAGCATATTTTATAATGTAGTAATTTCGGTCGACTGCGTAAAGCAGATATTAGCGAAAAACATGGAGGTAAAGATCTCCAACATAATAATATAAGCTTATGAAGGTCGAAAAAGCAGACTCCCATCATTATAATATTATCTATATTTGAAAACTTGTAATTTCGAAATAACTATAGATAAGAAAGGATAAATTTCTAAATAAATGGTAAGTTAGAACAGGTGAGTTATTTGTTGATGACAGATATTGAGGTATACTTTAGACAGCTGCACTTAGCTCACAAAGTGTCAGTATACAAATAAAAGCCCTCAATCTCACGATCACATAAAGGCTAAATAATATCTTTTCTTATGTAATCAGCTATAACTTCGTAAAGTACCTTTGATATCAAGGATTGAAAGGTAACTATTATTGTATAGCCAAACGTAATTAAATATTTCTAGAGTCTAGCTGGCTCGGAGAGAAATGGTCCTGGGAAACCAGAAGTAAATAAGATTATCTATGAACACATATTACTTGAAGGATTTATACCTTCAATATAAGGTGAATAATCTAATAAAATGGACGGAATTCAATCGAATTGTTCATAAAGCTGAGATCTGATTTTCTTCATGTTGTTCAATCTTGAGCGATGCTAACTTTGATTGGGCAAATTTTACTAAACTTTTACGAGCGGAGATCTTATAAAAAGTGTATGGACTTCTCCTCTGTTCCGCTTCTGTTCTTGATATGAATGGAACGAGCCGAGCGGAGAAATATAAACCACGCAGTTTCCGAGCACATCATTATCTCACATATTTGGTGTGGTTATCTTTTTGGACCTCCCCAGATTATAAGATATTTGTGTCTTTGTTATAATAAATTGAGTGAAAGTAAGTCTACCCGTAGTATACTGAAGCATCTCGTCGTCTGTGTGAGTCTCATTTCATTACTTTCTTATAGCTCTCAGGTTTTGGACGCTCAGATATAGCTTGTGTATATAATCAGCGGAGGTCTTTGTTGTAGCTGATACTCGCTTAGGCATATGTACTGAGGGTTTCATCAATATTCTCGTTGGCGTCCACGTCTACCCATGTGGTTTAAAATGAAGGCCACAGATTGCCATAATAATAGTTCTTTTATCACTGCTTGAGAGGGAGTTTCTAACATGTCACGGATGCAAAGCAGACATACTAACGTTCGCTGTGCGTTCTTTATGTGCGATTTCTGAATAATTAGGGAATCTTAAACTGTGTGGGAGTCACAGGACTGAGTCATTGCTGGTAACCTAGGTTTTAAATAATTGATCCATTCCAGTTCTCTATAGTTCTTCTCATAACATTCACTGGGAGGCGGTCAAGTGTCTGTGATATATTCCCATTGTTTGTTCTTTATAATGGGGTCACGTACCGATTTGACAGCCGATCTGCTGATCATGCTTATTATGTGAAACGAATGATAGTAAAGATGTAGAGTCAACATCCACGTTTACAAACGTACGAAGAAAGCGTGATGTTTTTTATATATTGGGGTGCACGTGAACCCAGTTACGGTCTGCTTTTTATCATGATGATTGATGATACACGCTTTAGTATTCTTCTTTTGAACACAAGTTCTATTTATCGCACGTCGACTACGAGGTTCCCTATCGATGTGTAGTATTACTAGATCACCCGTAAAGCCAAGATACACACGTGTGCTTGTGTGATTTCCGATATTTGGCACCTAGACACGCGTATAAGATTTATTTAGAGCAAAATTTATATATAAGGGGATAAATCAGTTCTTGTAATATTCCCTAACATAAACCACCAGGTAATCTTCGTAAGAGGATTCGCATGTAAAACTTCGGCAGTGGTAGAGGAAAACTTTAGAGATAGATTTCTTTTCCTTTTCATTAATTAGTGGCAGAACATAAGGCCTTCTGATAAAACACACGGTAGAAGCCAGAAAAATTGAGACATACTATAATGACATAGATTTAAGTATATAAATTATACACACTTTATATATACTAAAAGTAAGATTTTAAAACCATTTCTCTATGGATAGAGTTTATAAAACTATTAGTGTTATCAGAAGATTTTTATATGTTACAGTATTTAATGGTAACTGATAAGATAAAAAATGAGAGCAAAATCACTATTCACTAAAATATAAGTATTAAGACACCGAATGGCTGAAAGGTTCTCCTCTGAGAGTAATAGGATGATACCATATAATAAATATAATACTTTATGAATAGTATAGCTCCGCTGTATCTTATATATAAACCAATAATAAGCGCTATAAGATACCATAAAAAATTCGCATGAGTAGATAATAAATGCGTACATGATGACCTTTCACGCCTTAACGTTATATTCTTAATATCTTATTTCTGAGTGATCTAATGGGGTGATATATTAAGGTTGAGAATAATGTCATATTATTAGTAGTGATCAATCTTTATATATAACGTGATAATATAAATATTCCAACAACCTAATTAGTAGAGTATATCTGACAGTATAGCAGTTTGAGAATAAGCTCTGAATACTGTAGACAGAATGATATTTAAATAAATACCTACGTTTTGTTTTAAACTAATATATAATATACTCATATTTATATATAATACTAAATAATATACTATATCATATAATACATAAATTATACATATAAGCAAATACATTGTTAAGGCTTATTTCGAGATAAATCCACAAGCGTTATCTAATGTTCACCCAAGGGTTTCTTATAGGCATATAGAGTGAGTAGTAAGGAGACTCAGGCCAATTAGCATAATTTACAAATTATTTGCTCTACGTACAGGGATTCCACTTGCGTAACAATCGAATGGACTTCAGTCAACTTTCGGAGTCTACATATTAAATTTAGGTTCTTATGATACGATATCTGATTCGCACATATGTCTTTCAGCACGTGACTCTGGGGTTTATTCACGTTAGAGTCCGAGTCACATGTATACAATTAATTCCGTGTCCGAAGTCTCATATGGGGGCCAGATATAACTTGGGGGTTTACACAAATGCTATCTGCATGATTGTGGTCCTATCTTGTTAATGATTTAGTTTGCATGGGTATCACCCTTACTTCGTACCTTTAATAATTAGCTCTTATGAGATTTGTTATTCGATGATCTAAGGTGAATATATATTAACGTCAATTATTCTGAATAAGATTTCCTTCTTTATGAGTGTTTGAGTGCTCGTGACCCACGTGAGGTTTTAGATGCTTTGTTGTATTTTTCCACTCACCTTGAAAGAGTGTGGAAAATCGAAGACACTAGGTACCTTACACCACAAGTTCTACTGTTCTTATAATTGGGGTTAGGTGCCACTACGAGTTGCTATGGATTCTATTGCTATTCGGGTCAGTGACCCAGCTGATTGTAAATCTTTATTATTGTCAGCCTTTTTGTACACAATACTTAAACATTGGGGTACTGAACCCATTGGTTCTGGATTCCTCAGTTTCTTTATAAAGGGGAGTCGGACTCTGATCTTTCAACATGGAGCCACGAGAGGTAGTTAGAGCTCTTATTACTTTTAATGGGACAGTCTCAGTCATGCCAATCTTAGTTTTTGCGTCCCTAGTTCCTCATCCTTAGGTATGACTCCATAGAGATTTGTGAGAGATCAAAATGTGCATTTCACCACCACCATAGGGTTACTCTGCTCTATATAAACAGTGTATAGTCAGTCTGTGTGTTCTCTTTAACCGCTTTGTTTATAATCAAAGCATGGATACCTAAGTATGTATCATAATGCTTTCTATAAATTTACTTAAACTAGATTTTTTAAGCGAATAATACATTCGGCGAGAAAATTCATAATAACCTCAGAAATTATCTGACTATACACAACTTCTACCCATATATAGATAAAACTATTATGGGTACGGAATAATGACATATCGGACATCTGCGGGAATCAAGTGACGTTATGTATAAGGTGCTAACATATTAATAACAATATAATAAATATGATACTAGTGTACTATAGTTATAATGAATAATCATAATAGACTAATTTTATATCATATATATTATGGATAGGCTTATGAATATCTGGCACTCCTAGGTATCCTAAGTATAAAAAATTGGTGTCATGTGTAGCCAAAAACCTCTCTGTGATACTAATCTATTATGTTAACCTTGGTCAGAGCTATTTAGAAACACGTAGTGAGCACACATATAATATAAATCAACTTGCCTCTCTAACAAGTAGTAAATTTTCACATACGAAGGATGTGGGTGTGTAATAGTACGTTGCTGAGCCATCTTGGAGGCTAACCGGGTCTGAATTTAGGATAACTATTATTGCTACGGTGTATCTATGTTAAACTTTAATGACTTACTTCCCTCTTACTGGTTGCTCTTTGTTTCTTGTATATTCCAGTGGGGATTACGTAACTCATCTATGGTTTATACATCACTCATGTCTTTTTCAATAAAGTGGGTTACACATTAATTGAGAACCATCGCTCAAGCTCTCGAAATTAAACACGAGCTCATTTGGAGATTGACGTGTGGCATTACCTTGTTATCCGATTCTCTTGGGTATCCTTTATTGTGTGTGTTGCCATTTCTCTGTATGCTCATTTATAATATAAGTTTGAGTGTCTCGTGTGTACGCTCTTGATCTTGATGAGCTAGTTGTCTGTTTTCTATAATGGGGCGAGTCACGTTGAGCGCATGGCGCTTAGATTGGCTATAGTTTCGTGAATATTTGAAGTGTGGGAGTTAGCGATGGATGCAAACGTGAGTTGCTGGCTACGTCTTATAGTGGTGGGCTTTAATAAACTATCAAGATGTCAAGTTCTACCCAACTGAATGTGTCTACATAATATTATACTCCTAACAATGGTCACGTTTCTTTGATTCGTATAACGTAGTTGAGGTCATAGATGAACGCACCATAGGGTGCTCGGACGTTATTGTATATCTGTCGTAATATAAAGTTGACGGGTTGATGAACGGGTTTTACCACAACACCATAGGTACTGCTTGTTGTGATACACTAAAAATGTGCAGGCTCCAATGTAACTCATCTCACAGTTGCTATTTTACTGTCTTTCATTGTATATTGGTACACAACAGTGATCCGACCTATAGTTTACATTAGACTTATTAATCATAGTAACTATAGTAATACAGTTATGCTTTTATCCCACTCTTGATTGTCCAACTTGTAGAGCTCTTTGTTTCTGTGGAAAAGTGCTAGAACTTATACAATCATTAGATGCTTCCCTGCACTCCTGTTCTTATTATGACTGTCTGTTTCGCGCTTATACTATCCTTTGGGTAGATAATATATCGATAATAAACTATGAGACTTATTGGTAATACGGTCATTAATCTTCTGCATACTAAGTTCGCTTGGGATATATTCTAATACTCCAAAATATACTCAGGTAGCTGAAATTTTGGCATAGATCAATAATAAAATGAAACGTACTAATAGTATTTTCGATAACGATACCAATATTTATAAGCGTGAGAATGAAATGAGATAGCTTCCATTGACTATACTCAGAAAACTCAATATGTCGTAGAATAATTAACTACGCAATATGGATATCCGATAAAAAGTGTGTATTTATAGGATTATTTATATAATATTCTCACAATTGTCGAAAACAATGGACCTTCTAAGCTCAATCTTACTTTGTGATCTGTAATATCAAACTTATGGGTAAGTAAAATGCCAACGAGAGGCGGCCTCACTCGTTGTGTTAGGTGACTTCGTCATTCGCAGTGAGTAGGTAAGTTATATTCGAGCTAAGATTATATCTTTTCCGTTTACCTAGCGTACGCGATGGGTAGGATATATATAAATTATATTATATATATTATTAACTAATACACTATAAATATATAAGCTAGTATCTATATATACATACATATCCATATATATAACCTAAGTAAATATATAGTACTAAATATATCATATAAACATAAAACTATATAAAATATATAACATATATAATCATATATTAATACTATATAATACTATATAATATATAATTTTATTTATACGTGGGCACTGCTAAACTCGATGGATTTAGTACTTTCCGGGTCTTTAAATTTGGCTTCTCTTCATGTTGTTGTTCTTAGGATATTGGGGTTACGTAACCCCATTTTCTTGTTCTTCATATATTGGGGTTATTTGACCCCAGTTGATGGTTCTTTATATTGAGGTCACTTGACCCCAGCTGCTTCATCCTTTCCCTTCATTTTTCATTTTAATTGTTTTTTTAAAAATATGGGAGTCTCGTGACCTCCTAGTAACAATGTCTGTTTCTATCATTAGGGAGTTCACGTATACCCACAGTTGCTTGTTTTTATATTGGGACCGTTAGGTGACCCTCAGTTGCTGGTCGTCTTTATATTCCAAGAGATCAAGTTGACCCACAGCTGCATATGTATCTTTAATATTGGTCAGTTTACTGTCTCCTTATAACATGAGGGTACACTTGACACCCAACTTGATGCTTGTTCTTGATATAAATCAGGAGGCTACGTAAAACCCAAACAGTTGCCTTGTATCTTTATATGGGTTCAACGGTAACCCCAGTTTGCTCTTATTCTTTATATTCGGGTAATGAACCCAGTTACTTGCTTTACAACTTAGGTCAGTTTCTTTTTTCTTTACGTTGCTTATCAACCGTGCACTAGTTGCTTTGTTTCTTAATGCAGTCTGCCAGATAAACATTGGGCAGACAATATTAAAATACATATTATACACTAGTATATATCATATATTAATATATTATATATATAATATATATTATATATATTATATATAAATATAATACATATATATATATAAATATATATATATATTATATATATATATATTAGTGTATAATATATAATAAAACTAATATATAATATATAGTATACTATATATATATATAATATATATAATATATATTATATTATATATATATATATCTATATATTATATATATTATATATATATATATATATATTATTATAGTTATATATATATATATATATATAATTAATTTTTTTATAAGTGGGCACTGGCTAATCGATTGGATTTAGTATTTTCGGGTATTTAATTAGGCTTCTTTCTGTTTGCTTGTTTCTTGATCATTGGCGTTACGTAAACCCATTTACATATTCTTCATATTGGGGGTTATTTGACCCCATTTGATGGTTCTTTATATTGAGGTCACCTGACCCTAGCTCTTTGTTATTTATTTTTTCATTTTCTTGGTTTTTTATATTGGGGTCTCGTGACCCTCGTTGTCTGTTTTCTATATTGGGGTCACGTGACCCCAGTGCTTGTTCTTTATATTGGGTTTAGGTGACCCACGATTGAGAAGGTTTCTTTATATTGGTCAAAGTTTGTTCCAGCTATGTTCTTTATATTGTCAGTTTCTTGTTCTTAACATTGGGGTCAGTTGAACCCATTGTTTGTTCTTTTAATGGGTCACGTAACCCCAGTTGCCTTGTTTCTTTATAATGGGGTCAAGTAACCAGTTGCTTTTTCTTTATATTGGGGTCAGCGAGGTGAACCCAGTACTTGCTTTCATATTTCAGTTTCTTTTCTTTACGTTGTTATCAACGTGACACTAGTTGCTTGTTCTTAATGCAGTTGCCAGATACATTGGGATATATATATATATTTATATATATATATATTAAATTATATATATATATATATATATATATTTATTATATTATATATATATATATATATATATATATATATATATATATATATATATATTTATATATATATATATTATATATTATATATATATATATATATATATTATATACTATATATATATATTAAATAAAGATATCTAACTAACAATACAAATATATATTCAATATATACATATATAGTTATATATATATATTACTATATATATAATATATAATATACTATATATATATTAAATATAATATAAACAATAATTATATAATTCCTACATATTATATAATATTATATATATATACTCTATATATTATATATATATATATATTACCTAAAATATATAATATTTTTATTAGTGGGCACTGCTAACTCGATGGAATTTAGTACTTTTTTCGGGTCTTATAAATTAGGCTATATAGTTGCTGCTGCTGTGTTCTTGACCTATTGGGGTAACGATAAACCATTTTATCAATCATTCTTCATATCTGGGGATTCATTTGCACCGCCAGTTGATGGTTCTTTATATTAAGGTCACCTGACCCTAGCCTCTTTGTCTCTAATTTATATTCATTTTCCTTGTTTTTTATATTGGGGTCTCGTACCCTAGTTGTCTGTTTTCTATATTTGCGGGCTACACGATTACCTACCAGTTAGCCACTTGTTCTTCTAATATATTGGGGTCAGGTTTAGCCCTAGTTCGCTCAGGTTCTAATATAATATTGGCATAAGTGACCCAAGCTCGATTGTTCTTTATATTGTTTTCTTGTTCTCAAACCATACAGGGAGTCCACTTTGACCCAAATATCGATCTCAAATATGTTAATCTATACTAAAACGGAGCGTCACGATAACCCCAGTTGCTTGTCTTCTTTATAATGGGAGTCCGTAAACCCAAGCACTTCTTTATGTCTTATAATTTTGGAGAGTCACGTGAAACCATAGTTACTGATGCTTGTAAACATATAATTCAGTCAAAGTTAAATATAATTATTTATTTCACGTTGTTATCACGTGACAAACTAGTATGCTTCGTTCCTTATCGCAGTTAAAGCCAGACTACATTATCAGAGGACGATTATAACTATACACTAATAACATACCTAATAACACAATATACATTAGAATAAATATATACCTATATATAACTAAATACTACTATCATATACATATAACTATAAATACATATATCTATTCAATATATATATATAATTATACTAATAAATATACATAATATATATATATAATATATATATATATATATTATTATATATATATATATAAATAACTATAACATCACAACAAATTTTTTATAAAGTGGGCACTGCTAACTCGATGGACTTAGTACTTTTCGGGTCTTTAATTAGGCTTTTCTTCTGTTGCTTAGTTTCTTTATATTGGGGTTAAAACGATAACTCCATTTACATATTCTTCATATCTGGGGGTTATAATATGTGACCCCAGTTGAATGACGTACTTTTTATTATAATTGAGGTCACCTGCACCTATCTTTTGTTCTTTAATTTTTTTCAATTTTTCCTTGTTTTTTATTTGGGATCTCGTGACCCTAGTTGTCTGTTTTCTATATTGGGGTCACTGTTACCAGTTGCCTTGTTCTTTATATTGTGGGGTTAGGTGACCCTCGTCTGCTGGTTCTTTATTATTGGGTAAGTGACGCCACAAGATGAATTGTTCTTAATATATTGTCAAGTTTCTTGTTCTTAACAATCTGGGAGTCACTTCGCACAACAATTGTTTGTAATACTTATAATAATGGGTCAACACGTAACCCACCAGTCTGCTATGTTTCATTACTCATGAATGGCCGGTCAAGTAAAGCCACCCAGTTTGCTCTTTTCTTTCTTAATTGGCGGTCAACGTGAAACCAGTTACAATCATGCTTTACGATAATTGTCAGTTTTCCTTTTTCCTACGTAGTCAACAAAGTGACACTAAGTGCTTGTTTTAATGCAGTTGGAAGATAATTGGAAAAAATATAAACATTATAATATATATATTTATATATATTATAATATATATTATATATTATCTATATATATATATATATTATATTAATATATAATATTAATCTATATAATATATATATATTATATATATATATAATATATAATAATATATATATATATATATATATATATATATTTATTATATATATATACTATAATATATATATATATATTTTTATAAGTGGGCACTGCTAACGATAGACATAGCACTTTGCTGGTCTTTAAATTAGGCTTCTTCTGTTGCTTGTTCCTTGATATTTGGGGTTACGTAAACCCATTTACATATTCTTCATATTGGGTTATTTGAACCCAGTTGATGGTTCTTTATATTGAGGTCAACCTGACCTAAGCTCTTTGTTTTTATTTTTTCATTTTCTTGTTTTTTATATGGGGTCTCGTGACCTAGTTGTTCTTTTTTATATTGGGGTCACGTTACCCCAGTTGCTTGTTCTTATATTGGGGTTTAGGTGACCTAGTTGCTGTTTCTTTATATGGGTCATGACCCCAGCTGATTGTTACTTTATATTGTCAGTTTTTGTTCTTAACATTGGGGTCACTTGACCCCATTGTTTGTTTTTTTATAAAAGGGGTCGACGTAAACCCCCCAGTTGCTTGTTCTTTATATGGGGGTCACGTAACCCAGTTGCTTTTTCTAATATTGGGGTCCACGTGAACCCAGTTACTTGCATTACATATTGTCAGTTTCTTTTTCTTTACGTTGTTATCAAGTGACACTAGTTGCTTGTTCTTATGCGGTACCAGATACTTGGGAGATATTATATATATATATATAATATATATATCTATATATATATATATATTTATCTATAATATTATATATAATATATATATATATATTATAATATATTATATATATATTATATATATATAAACTAATATTATATTATATAAAAATTTTTATAAGTGGAACCCCACCACTGCTAACTCCGGAAATGGATTTAGTAAAGCTTTTCGGGGTCCTTTAACATTAAAGGCTTCTTCTGATTGAGCTTGTTCTTGATAATTGGGGTTACGTTAACCCCATTTACTACATATTCTTCAATAAATTGGGGGTTATTTGACCCCAAGTCTGATGCGTTCTTATAATTAGAGGTCACCTGACCCTAAGCTCTTTGTTAATTTATTTTTTCCAATTTTCTTGGTTTTTTTATATTGGGGTCTCGTGAACCTAGTTCTGGTTTCTATATTGGGGTCACGTTACCCCAGTTGCCTTGTTCTTTATATTGGGGTTAGGTGACCAGTTGCTGGTTCTTTATATTGGGCCAAGTGACCCAGCTGCTTGTTCTTTATATTGTCAGTTTCTTTTTCTTAACATTGGGGTCACTTGACCCCATTGTTTGTTCTTTATAATGGGGTCACGTACCCAAGTTGCTTGTTCTTTATAATGGGGGTCAAGTAACCCCAGTTGCTTTTTCTTATATTGGGGGTCACGTAACCCAGTTACTTGCTTTAACCAATACTTGTCGTTTCTTTTATCTTTACGTTGTTCATCCACACGTGACACTATTGCATTGTTCTTAATGCAGTTGCCAGATTCATTTTAGATATATAATATATAATATATATAATATAATACATAATAATATATTATATATAATATAATATTTAGTAATAATATATATATATACTAACTATATATACATTATATATATGATATATATAATTATTACACTATATATTATATATATATATAATATATAAACAAAAGTATAAACCAACTATATATATTATATATATATATATATATATTATATTTTTATAAGTGGCGCAGCTGCTAACTCGATGGATTTAGTACTTTTCGGGTCTTTAAATTAGGCTTTTTTCTATTGCTTGTTCTTGATATTGGGGTTACGTAACCCATTTACATATTCTTCATATTTGGGCGTTTATTTGACCCCAGTCTGATGGTTCTTTATTTCACACAAAAATTATTGAAGGTACCACCCTGACCATACGCTCTTTGTTCTTTATTTTTTCATTTTAGATTTTTGTTTTTTTATATTGGGGTTCGTTGACACATAGTAGTCCTGTTTTCTATATTGGAGGTCAACGCTTTACCAACAGCTAATTCTTTGTTCTTACATATTTACGGGGTTAGGTGACCCCTAGTCTGCTGAGTATATTCTCGTTAATATTGGGCATAACGTGACAACCAAGCTGCAATTTGTTATCTTCTAACAATTGTCGTTCTTAGTTTCTTACTTGGGGTAGTTGACAACCATATCGTTTGTTTCTTTATAATAAGGGGTACACGTACCCACCAGTTATGCTTGTTCCTAATATATAAAATACGGTCCAACAGCTGAACCCCAGTTGCATTTTTCTCTATATTGGGGTCCAACGTGAACCCACCCAAGTTGACTTTGCTTTAAAACATTTCCGTCAGACTCTTCTTTTTCTTTACGTTGTTTTCACGTGACACTAGTTGCTTGTTCTTAATGCGTTGCCCAGCATCATTGGGATATAGTATATTTATATATATTATATATATATATCTATATATATATATAACATATACTACATATAATATAATTTTACTATATATATATATATTAATAATAATCTATATTTATAAATATTAAAATAATAACCCCATATCATCATTTAACTATACTATATATATATATATACAACATCCATACATATAACAATCATATTCAAAATACTAACATACCTAATATATAATATATATAAGTATCATAACTATAATAATTTACATATACTCTAATATAACTATATTACTACACATTATATTATATAAAATATTATATATATATATATTATATAATACTATATTATATTAAACACACACCTAATATATAATAGATATAAATAATAATATATCAATATATCGATATATATATATCTCTATATAATATATATTATATATATATTATATATATACCTATATATATATATATAATATTAATTATATATATATATACTAACTATATATATATTAATAACATATATAATATATATATATATATACTACCATATCATCTTTACATATTTTATAAGATGGGACCTGCATACTCGATGGATTAGTACTTTCTAAGGGGTCTTTCTAAGAATTAAGGCTTCTTCTGTGCTAATGTTCTTGATCTTGGGTTACGTAAACCCATTTGACATAATAATCATTCATATTGCGGTATATTTGACCCAGTTGATGGTTCTTTAGTAATATCAGAAGAGTCACCATGACCCTTAACAAGCTCTCTTGTATCTCTTATTACAACTTTTTTCATTTTCCACTATTGTTTTTTATATTGGGTCTCGTGACCCTAGTTGTCTGTTTTCTATATTGGGGTCCCGTTACCCAGTTTGTTGTTCTTTATATTTAGGGTTTAGCCTGACCCTAAGATATGCGCTAGGCTATATCGTTATAGGTCATGATTTGTGGACGCCACAAGTGGAGACCACAACCAGCTGATTGTTAACTTTATACTTGTCAGTATTTCTTGTTCTAGACATGGGGTCACTTGACCATTTACGTCATGATATCATCTCTATAAAAGGGGGTCACCGCTACCACACCCAGTTGCTTATGTTCTTTAACTAATCCACCGGAGTCACGTAACCCAAGTTTTGCTTTTTCTTTATATTGGGGATCAACGTGAAACCACAGTTTATCCATTGCTTTTAAATTTGTCAGTCATTCTTTTCTTACGACACATGTTCTCAACGTGACACTAGTTTGCCTTGTTCTTAATAAGCAGTTCTGCAGACTACACTCGGGAGATGATCTATATAAATAAACCCAACACCCCAATATTAAATATATATACATAAAACAATAAAATATTAAAATACTAATAACATAGCAATATCAACTAATAAAATAATAGGGCTATCTAAATCAACCAATATAACTAATAAATAGATTATAGATAACTATATATTATCATAACATATATAAATAAATCATATAATCACATATAACACCACTATACAATTTTTATAAGTGGGCACTGCTAACGATGGATTTAGTACTTTCGGGTCTTTAAATTAGCCTTCTTCTGTTGCTTGTTCGTGATATTGGGGTTACCGTAACCCCATTTACATATTCTTCATATTGGGGTTATTTGACCCCAGTTGTTGGTTCTTTATAATTGAGGTCACATGACCCTAGCTCTTTGTTCTTTTTTTTTATCAATTTTGGTTTTTTTATATTGGGCGTCTCGTGACCCTATTGCTGTTTTCATATTGGGGTTATTTGACCCCAGTTGCTGTTCTTTATATTGGGTTAGGTGACCCAGTTGCTGGTTCTTTACATTGGGGTCAAGTGACCCCAGCCTGCTTGTTCTTTATATTTTCAGTGTTTTCTTGATCCTTAATTAGGGAGACTCACTTGACCCCATTGAGTATCCGTTCTTTATAATAGGGGTACGGTAACCCCAGTTGGCTTGTTCTTTATAATGGGGAAGTCAAGTACCCCAGTTTGTATCATTATCTTTCTATTGGGGTACCAACATGAACCACAGTTACCTTGGCTTTACTATTGCTAGTAAATTCTTTTTCTTTACCCCGAACTTGTTATCACAGGTGACACTCCGA
>JABUQX010072490.1:0-12500 GCA_015478945.1 Trachelipus rathkii
CTTTTGAAACATTTAGGTTTGACTTTGAAACTACTCTTATAGTTTTATTTTAGAATTACTTGAAAACCTTTTGACGTAGCTTTGAATTAAATTTATGTTCCCTTAGTTTCTGAGCTGCAAACATACATTAAATACTACTGATTTTACTTGAAGTTTTGTTAGTGATTTATAATACTAAAATATAGCACTTCATTTTTGGTAACTGGAATTGATTATATAGATTTAGTTAATTTCTATACGTAATACAGTTTTATATAATAATTTATCTGCTTTGGAAATAGATTGTATATACTATACTTTTTCAGTGATTGTTTTTTTTACTCATAAATGGAATCCTTAAAGTATTGTGATTCTTTGATGTGATACTTTTGATTTGTTTTTTGGTTTATGTGTTCAGAATAGTACTCTTGAAATAAAATAAACTTTTTTAAGAAGTTTTTGAGAACTGTTGAGTCGAAGATTTGAATATATTTTACTAGTTTGTAATATTCAGCACCAGTACCTTGTAAGATTCAGCAACACTGATACTTTGAAAGATTCAGCACCTTTACTCGACTTTTGTTTAATGATAACGACTTTACATTTGGAATTTGAAAAGATTAAATTTTGCTATGATAATGTAAAATTATGAAGATCTATATTTAGACTTTGAAATATTTTTGAGACAGTAATGTTTGTTTCTGGTTTTTCAGATTTTTGGCAGTTTTAAACTATTTGAATTTGAATTTATCTTAGAAGAGTTAAATTGTCTTGCCTCTGCAGTTTTGTTAATAGCTTATCCTGATACGCTGAATTCATGTTTTCTTGTAGCATTCTGTTTTAACCGTGAACAATTAATTATTCGATTTTTGCCACTTGGATATTGTTATGAGTTATTTGTAATAGAAGTTTTTGATGGTGTTTCCTGATTTTAACTTTAGTCTATTATTTATAGTATTATAGTGATTAGTTGTTGTAGTGTGTATGAAGTTTGGTTTTGGAAGATTGGTCTCTCTAGTTACTTAACTCCATAACAAACTATGAATGGTGTGAGAAACTTAAAGTGTGGATTGTTATTTAGTGTTAAATGTTGTTTGTCTTTGATTGGTGGCTCGTGTAACCCAGGAGTGCCCCGGAATTAGGTTATAATGTAGTTTTTAGCATTCACCTGAATATTTTATTCTGATTTTTGTTTTTAACTCGAATTTACTAACAAAGACGAAGAAAAACTCTACATTGAGTTTCTTCTTTTAGATTAGATTTGAGTGAATTTTTAACTGAGATCGATAGCTTTAGCATTATGAATTATATTCAACAACAATAGTATTATTTAATTTTAACTGGATTTTGAAATTGATAATCTCAATGTTACTTGTGGACTTTATAGTAATCGGTTGAACCCCATTGTTGAAGTTTCAACATTGAAGTTGTATTTTTAATTTAGTCATTAGCATTTTAATTTATGTATAGAGTGCGAGTACAGTTTATTTGCGCATTTGGAACAGTTGATGATAAGGTTGTTACATTTTATTTGTCGATTTAAGTTATTGTGAGTAACACTTGGAAATTGTTACGTAAAACTACGTAAAATAAATACTGAATTAAGGATAATTATAAGATTTAGAACACCTATTGTTAATTTTTATTAATTATTAAATAATAAGGGATTGAAAGTAATATTAGCGATTAGAACATATATTATATTATATTAATTCAGCTCTGTAACAGTTTATAGTTTTTTAAGGCTCCGCGCAAACTTATTATATTATATTATTATATTATTATTTAACATTCTAATCGTCAATAATTAATTGATATTGTATACTATTGAAGCATTTGGTTCCTTTGGGTAGGTGTTCCTGAGCAAGTTGGTGGGGTAGTTGTATTTGTGTGGCTTTGTGACACTAACCATAACTAGTTTTTAATGGTGATTATTTCAGAAGCATTTGTATTAAGCATTTTATACAGCGATCGATAGAATTAGTACTAATGGAAGAAGATGATTGATCTCCGGAGAATTATATTTCTTTGTATGCCTAGTGATATATTATATACTCACGATATATTATTTGATTCAATATTCTTACGTTTATTGAGTCCTAAACCTTTAAAACCTTAGTGTGTGATATCTTTTGAAAAGGGGGGCTTTGTGCGTTATTTGGGTCTATAGTGGCTTACATAAACGGTATATATAGTTATGTAAGATTACAGTAAAGGGAATAAAATTGGATGATATTATATAATTATTACTGTTACGTTTTATGAGATATGGATGAATAAGGTTAGAAATTGTTATCAATAGGAGAAAAAAGGAGGTCAGAGCGATAGTTAAGTTGTATTCATTATTTTTAGTAAAACAAATTAGGCTTCTGATATAGTTAGTATGAAGTTTACTGTTTATATTAGTGAAAATAAGGGTGGATACATATGGTGAGTGTGTGTGTTGAATTTGGATGGTTCACAAAGTTTTGAAATTATACAATATATTTGGTAGGGAGATTGAATGAGAGTTATGTGAGAAACAGATCACGGAAAAGAGTAAGATTTGTCTAAGATTTACTCTAGTAAGAAAGTGGTTTACATTTTACGAGAGAGAAATGATAATGTTAATGCCCACGGAGTTAGTGACATTGGTTGGCAAAAGTTTAATATGGTGGCTTATAAAAGAGGTCCAACGGAAGCACAGTGCTCTTAGAAAATGGAATTCTGTTTTTCTGTGGCACGACAAGGCATATTTTTGTTACGTGGGTCATGTGGGTATTTACATTGCAATTTAGAGTCTCAGAGAGGGACCGTGGAATTCACGAGATAAAAAGTTGGGAGCAGTACCAAGCAGTATACTAGAGAGGACAGTTAGTATATAATAGAGTGGAGCTGAATAGAAGAGAGCATTGAAAAGCACTCACTATAATATATGATGTGCGTATAATATGGAGTGGAGAGAACTCAACGGGCATTTGATGACAAATAGATGAAGTGATTGTGTGAAGATATGATTCTCACGATATATACAGGCGTGGAGTGAGAAAAATTGATAGGAGTAGATATGGTAAGTGAGTGGACGTTGAGTCTGCTTGCTCTCGGGAGTTGGAAGGGATTATTTGGGAATGGAATTGTTGGAGGACCGATGAAAAGTAAGTGTACTAGTGTTAGATTATTTAACTGTGAAAGATGATACGTTAGGATGGTATGTGATCTGTAAGCAATAGAGAGATGTAGTGCTAATAATGGATAATGTCTGGTGCGGCAGAAAGCACTGCATAGGAGGAAACGGAGGTGTGGTTAGGCGGAGAATGAGGTTATTTGAGTGATATGCATGTTGATAAGAAAACTCGGTTGGGAGTAGAGAAGGTGGTGATAAATCATAAGAGGAGCGATGAGTTAGGAGGAAAAGACAGATTTAAACTCGATATAGATTACGACGGTGTGTAGCTGGATAGAGATAGGTAAGATTTCACACAAGTAAGCACATATGAAAAGATGATAGGGTCATGACTCAGACCTGTAAAGCATTGAGGGAAGGAATGGTGAAAACAGATTAAATATGAATTCAATAATCACTCAGATAGTAATACGTGAGTATTGATTAATTGACATATTGCCTTTATTATAAGTAAATCTGAAAGTGATAGATTAGCTTTTGACATATAAAAATAGCATAAGAATTAAAAAAAAATAATAAGATTATTATATATTTTATATGAATTTTGTGAATATCGAAAGTTAAATATTGGTTTATATACAATAAGTAGTAAGATTGTGTTTTAGGTGTAATAATAATGCAATATTTAATAGATTCATTTATAACTTTAGTGATCAAGAAATAATAGTAAAAAGATTAAAATTAGTAAAAATTAATAATTATTAGTTTTGATAACGAAAAAAATTTGTATTACCCTGCAGTGGGATTCTATGACATTCAAGTAGCTTTATGCTTATATGCAACAACAATAACTAAAAAATAGTCTTGCTATTATACATTAACACCGATTATTTAAAAGTTTATTTGAAAATAATAAATAAATTTGAATATATCATGTAAATATTTAGCAATAGTGTATTTTCGATTATAGCTTACTCTCAATATATCAATTAGTATAGAAATTTCAATATATCCCTAAAATATTGTCATCATTATTAGTATGTTGTGTATTAATTATCAGTAGAAGAGAACTGATCGTCCATAACAAAGGAGATAGCCGAGTACGAGCCTTAGCCGTAAATCCAATTATATACATCAAGACGAGTGAGGAATTTTTGTTTCATGAAGCCTGGAATGAGTTATAATTAATAATTTTTAGTTTATGCAAACTTTTACTATAGAAATTATTATTTTGTGGGATATATAAGCTTAGATATTATACTCAATATATAGTGTAATTATATAAGCATTTAGTAATATGAGGAGTGATGTATAGCGCGCGCTTATTTAGTCACTAATCATAGCTCAATCTATAAACCATAAAATTAGGTTATATCTGGCCTTTAAGTTGTAATATAGTAAGAAATTGTTTATTACATAAACAACTTTATTAAGTAGAAATTTCGAGTATAAGGGATAAGTCTTGTATTTAATATTAGTTTTTTGATATATAATTTTGTAAAGTTAAGTAATTGTGATATAATAATTAATTAAGTTTAATGAAAATTAAGTTAGGGCTTGTAAAGAAGAAGATAAATATGTAATAAAGATTAAAATAATATATATTTAATATATATAATAGTATATTATATTATTTACATATAATTATTATTATATATTTTATATATATAATTATATATATATAGTAATAATATATATATTTAATTAATGTATATTATTTATATTTGATTATAATATATATATATGTGTATGATTGTGTGTGTGTTTGTTTGTATGCTAGTGTGTAAGTATGAAGTTTAGTGGTACGACTAGCAATAGCTCACGTTGAAATTAATGAACTAGCTCCATTGTTAAATTATGATTTATTAGATGAAAATTAATGGATAATGATATTAATAAATAATTAAGCCGAAGTTCATGAATATGTTTTCGAAAAATATATTTAACTATTTATAATACAAAATTAGTAAATTATTATATATTTATATTATTTATTTAATATGTATTATTATATATATGTATTATTTATATTTCCTGATAAATAACATATGTATTTATTGGGTATAAGTAAATTAAAAATATGGACATACCTATCACAAATTAAATTAATTTGATTACTAAAGTAAATATGTGAATAAGGAGAATGACGTAAAAACGCGGGTACGTGATATGTAGTGATTGTGGCGTTGAAGATAAGAGCGGAGTGAGTTATCACTTACATCTTGGCTATTTAAGATTTACATGGTTTAGTTTATTTAGTATTATAAGAATTAGCTTCGTATTTATCGTTAAGATTATTGTATCTTAGCTCTTTATGTTGTTGAAAAAATTATTTGATATTATAATTATCGTTAATTATTTATTTAAATAAGTTTTAGTTTTGATCATAACTCTTTATGTTATTTTTGGTAATTTACGCATCTGATGAGTTTGTTTACTGGTTAATTTATTGTAATTTACTTTATTTTTTCGTTATTATTATATTATTTTTGGCTTATTATACTTGCGATGGTATTAATTATATATATATTATTTTATAGATTATAAAAATTTTTTGTAATTATATTAAATATAGAGAAGATATATTAAGATTGATGAATAATCTTATTTTAATTTTATTATAATATTCGTTATATTTAATTATGGTGAATTATTTAATCTATTAGGTTAAAGTATTAAATTAAATACTATATTTGAATTGTAGTATGAAGTAGCCTTGTGAAAGTCTTAGGATATATTATAATATACTTTTTAGTAAATATTATTTAATAAATATATATACTTTGTCTTTACATAAATTGGTTTTGATTGATTGGAGGGAACGATAATTATTGTATTTGTCTTCGATGAATAGGATATGACACGCAGTATATGACTCAAGTTTTTAGGAAAAGATTTAATAATATGTTAAAATATGTGGACTGACTTTATTATAGGAATGATTTGTGTGAACAAGCATGTATCAGGAGTTCACTCGATGATTGATAGGAGACTATATATGTGCTGAATATATAAGATTATTATATAATAAGATAATTATCGTTTGCTCTCACTCTCTACCTCTTCTATTTCATTTAGAATTAATTAATTTGGGTGATATTTTTTTTGTTATTTTTTTATATATTTATTTAAGATTGTTATTAGAATTTATATTATTTACGGAGAATTTATCTAGATAACCATTATTAAGTTTAATTGGTGGTGATATTGAATTATAAATTATTAGTCTGAATTAGTTTATAAGATAAATTAACTTTTAGTAAATAAAATTTATATGTAATATAATAATGTAATTTAATAGCTGAAGAACACTTATTGCACACTTATTATAATTTGATACTGATATTTGGATCAAGTTACTTATATAATGTATTAATTTATATTATTATATTATATAACGTTTTCTAACTTTGCTAGTATTTATTTATTGATAGGAAGGTGAATAGTGTGGGTTTTCTTTTAGTGTGTGGTGTTGTGTGTGATTTCTCTATAAGAGAGATATTTCATATAAGTTCTGTGTGAGTTCAACCAATTTTGATTCTTTAAGTTTAGTGCTTTAATTTGTTAATGGATTATTTTTTAATAATCCGATACCTTCTATCAAGTTAATTAATTATATTTGCTGATAATACTTAAATTAATAATAATTAATAATTTAATAAATATAAATAATATAATAATAATAAATAATTAATAATAAGGTTTATTTAAGAGATATATGCATATTTGAAACTATAAATAATTAATAGATGTAACTATTTTGTAGAGTTATTACTAGGAAAGTAAAAATTTATTATAATTATAAAATATTAATATTTTAACACATTTAGTATTGATTTATCTTGGGGGATATTACAATCAATCGAAGCGTTCAATATCTATAATAATAAATACATTTTCCCATTAGTTTTATAAATAAAAAATATATTTTATAATAAATATATTATTTAATAAATTTATTATATAAGAAGCCACATGAGATGTAATATATTAAATAAAGTAAATATATAATATATGATATGCAAGGTAAAATTTAAATACAATTGATTATATTTGTAGGTGTGCACAACAAGTTATTTATTAATGGGAAAGTGTTAGAAATAGAGGACAATTGGTGTGGTATTGGTGCAGTTTAATTGGTGATAATTAAGTTGTTTATCAGTTGGTTCTGTGTTATTCTATGGACACACTCACATGCATAATTTATTACGCTTTGAAAACATATAAATGAGTTATTTAGAGCACTTATAGGTGGTTACTAATTGTATTAGATAGGTTTTCAATTTTGCAGATTTTTGAAGCAAATTTTGGATACTCAGTTTAGGAATATGATGGATGTTATAAATATTTAAAAGATAAGGAGGGGAGCTGTAATCGTTGAGATGGGACTAGCAAGTTCATCCTTCTTCAACTAAATCTTTCTCTCCTCATAACCATGGGTTCGATTAGTGCTTGTTCTCAATGGCCATGGTCAGGCTAGAGACATGTTGTTATCGAAATATCGTTGCAGGATACTCTTTCGACGAGCAAATGCGGGCTTTCAATCAAACGAAAGTGCGGCTAATTCCTCGGTTCTCCTACTGAGACAATTCCCTCTTTCTGGACTCTGGCCAATAATAACACTCTAAGCAACTTCTGTAAATCTCCCTTTCCTCTGATGGTTCTTTTGTTTTAATTCTCCAAACTGAAAAGGCCAATCTCTTCGCTCCTATTTTTCCACTTAAAGTCAATTTGCTGTATTAACCTTCTCTCTCCTCCTTCTCCTCTCAGGTGGTCTATGTGTCTTTGCCTGTGATTAACATTTGTTATATCGGGGGCATAGGCCCCTGAAATCTATGAAAGGTATAGGGAATGTACGGGTGGCACAGATCGGAAATTCCTCTCACCAGTTGTTGAGGCAGTGTGCCTTTCGTGGCCATCCTTCCTCGCCCCCTCAGTTAAGCTATACTCCCTATGTCCTCAATACTGAGCACTGTTCTCCCTCTCCGTGTCGGGAAGCTGCACATGTCCAACTATCGTAATGTAAAGGGAGCCCGCGTTCTGATCCCTTCTAACTATCTTGTATATGATCTCACTTGTATTCCTTGTCTAAAGATTCTTAGATAACGCCGTTCTCATACGTCAGGCTTCTTGATTATCCTGGAAACTCATCCTCCTTTCTTTCCCGTTAGCCGCAGTGAAGCGTTTATCTGCTTTCAGCCACTTGCGGAGATGGTCTTGCGTGGCGATTATTACACCACACCGCCCATTTCCTATCTAACACCGATTTATGTTTTTCAGCTCTCTAGGAACTACGGGGAGACTTGCGGGTTGGCGCTTGACATAATCCAAAAACTTTTGACAGGGTTGGCACGCGTCACTGCTCTCCAGCTCCCCTCCTTTGGTTTCCTCTTTCTCTTTGCTTAATTTATGTCTAGCTTTCTTTCTAATCTCTATATATCGGCTGTTTTTTTTTTGTTTTGTTTTTTTTTTTACAGTTTTCACCACCCCTCACGGGCAAACCCCTCTTCTGGGAGGGGGTGTTACACTCAACAACAAATTTCAACTAACGCAAATTACGCAGGTGAGCACAGACGCGGCTTTAAAGTAAGGGAGATTAAATTGAGTAGTAGAAAACACAGAAGATAGAAGAGATTTCCACACAGAAAGGAGGTGGCAGGAAAGAAGGACGCCGCAGCGAACTAGTTCTGGAGTTACTAACATCAAACACAAAACTCATGTGCCGACATTCAGCCCCTTCTTTTTGTGCTAACGAGGGCGTCTTAAAGGAGGTGGCACGCGAGTGGAAAGTTCTCTCGAGCACCTGCCGCTTACGGTACCTATAGAAAAGAGATAAAGCACCAAACATCACGCCGCAAAATAGGATGGTCAATGTGAACTAGAAAGTTACATGACAAGCTTTTGATGGGGCAGGACTTCTCTTTGTTTTCTGATCAGATAGTGAGTTCTTAGGGTTCTGTCTTAGCTCCTACTTTATTGCTTTTCCTTAATGATCTCTCACCTGCACATCTAACTCTATCCACTCATAAATTTGGAAGACTCAATCCTTTTTTTCTTCAACTCCTTTCAATTCTGCTTCCCTCTTTGTTACTTCTAGAATTGCCCTCTTGGTCTACATCTTTCCTATTCTATTCTCGCTGATCTGGATAGAATTCCGGATGGGGTCCTGGTCTGAACCTTGTGAAATTCAAGTTCTTTAAGAAACCCAATTTCTGCAAATTTCCTTCTCTAAAACGCATTCTAGACTTTCCTATCTCTTTCGACGTTTCTCTCGTCCCTCCTGTTGACATATAAACATCCGTGGCCGTAACATAAACAAAAAAAATGTTTTGGAAACCTCGCATCACAGGAGAGCGGTTGCTAGGATGGCCTCAAAAGAAGTTGGGAGTTCTGTTAGAGATCGTGCGAGACTATTGTTTCCACTCTTCTCAGTTTGCTCCATGCTATTACAATGGGTCTCAGTCCAGCCTTGTATGGAGTACTGCTCTCATATTCCTGGGGGGGAGGCTCTGCTTTTGACAGGGTCGAGTCAACGGCAACAAGGTTTATAAACTGTTCTGTTGGTGCCTTATCTCTATTCTATAGGCACTCCAGCGGCAAGTGCTCGAGGGAACTTATCATTTGCGTGCCACCACCTTTACGATTTACGACGCCCTGTAGCACAAGGAGTGCTGTATCTCTGCGCATTGAAATTTGTGTTGATATTGGTAAACATTTCCAGGCTAGTTCGCTGTGGGTGCTTCCTTCTTTGTCCGGCGACCTCTATTGGCTGTGTGAATTCTCTTCCAATCTTCTGCATGTCCTGCTGTATTTAACTTCCTCACTTTAAAAGCCTGCGTCTTGCTCATCTGCGTAATTTGCGCTAGAAGGAGTGAACTTTTGGAGCGTCTACCAACCCCTCCTTGATAGGGCTGATCTTGACTGTTGGATATGGTGGTGGACCACTGTTATAAAAAACATCCTTAGACGTGTTGGGGAGATATGGTTGTGGCAAATGAACTCTAATACGCGCTACTTCACTTGCCCATCA
The DNA here is from genome assembly GCA_015478945.1 of Trachelipus rathkii. Classification (NCBI taxonomy): domain Eukaryota; kingdom Metazoa; phylum Arthropoda; class Malacostraca; order Isopoda; family Trachelipodidae; genus Trachelipus; species Trachelipus rathkii. Next base: position 10,113 of record JABUQX010072490.1, read on the forward strand.
AAACATCATTTACAGATCTATTGACCAAAAATTCAGTCATCTTCTTCAACATATACGTACTCAGGCATGGACCATATGTGTCGCAACCACACATAATTTAAACCTATTCAACTAAATTTTAATACTTTTAGAATTCTACAAAGTCACACACCACAAAATCTACCATAGCTCTCTTACACAGTTATGCGTAGAGAAACAAAGAAATTGCAATCTTTCTTGATCCCTCTCATTCTTGTAAACACCAACAATCCATTTCACCACTCACATCACTCATTTTCAACCGTTTCTTCCATCTTGGTTTCAGTAACAGCTAGCCAAATAATTGTACCCTTTCTAAATGCCATCCATTCACCGGTCTCTCCTCTCTCCTCACATTTATTCTCTGACATTCCTATGTATCCATATGATTCATAATTTTCGCCGAAAGATAATAGAAAGCCGCTTACCGCGATCACGACCTTCTCTGAACTATGCATTAGCATTCCTGGTAAAAGAAAAGTGGTAGTGGGGCAGCCAACCGAACTACCACCATCACTTAGTTGCCTCTCCACGACACTCAGGACATACGATGTCGGCAATTTTTTTCTCCCCACACATAGGGATATAGTGGATAGGGGTGGTGTCTGTAAAGATGTTGTCTAGAAGAGGTGGTGTGGATATAGAGCATGTGTTATATATGATTTGTGGAATAAAAAGCATGGTGTCTCAAGATGTTGTCTGGAGGATGAGTGTGGATATAAAACGCAAAAGAAGCAAGGCGAACCATTAGGCACTGTGTATATATATATATAGCATTGGAATGGAGTATATATAATATGAATATATTAATTAATACTATTATATATTATATAGATTAATATAGATGTTATATATTATATAATATTAGTATAATAGTATATAATTATTATATATATATTATTATAGTATCTATATATCATATATATATATATATATATTTTGGAGGTTTTAATACTATCTCAAAATTCTTAATCATGGTTCACAATTAATACGGCAAAATAATGGGCATAAAAATGCCGATTGACGAGTGACGATAGATTGAAAAAAAATTGCCGATTTTTGCCGATGACGACTGAACGATGAGGATGTTGGACGATTAATCGTCAAATCTCATTCTTATTAAACATTCTTTTGCCAGAAGTAGTATCTATTAATATAATAGTTAGTCTATATATATATAATATTTATATGATTATGTTTATATACTATATATATATTATATTAGTATATCAATATTTATATATAGTATAGTATTGAGTATGTATATGGTATATATATATAAATATATATAGTATGACGTATATATACATGTATATATATATAGTATCTCATATATATATAATAATATATATAGGGTATTATATATATATATAGTATATAATATATATGCTATAATATATATATAATAATATATCATATAGTCATATAATATATATTTATATTATATATATATATTATAATATAGTATCGTAATTATATATATTATATATATATATATATAGTAGATTAATAGTATATATTATAATTATATATATATATTGTTATATCTATTTTATTATTTATATTATATTATATTACTATATTTTAGTAATATAACTTATAATATTTTTATTTTTTTTTATATGTATGATATATATATGTCTGTATATAGTATATAATATAAGGTAAACTTTGATCTTAGTTTAAAATATGCTGGAGGCTGTTGATTTCGGCTTGGGTTATACTGTTATATATATATATATATATAATATATATATATTATTATATATATATATAGTATATATATAGGTTGTTAATATATATTGCATATCGCAATTTATTATTTAGATTTTCTTAAACAAAGAACATAAAGTGGAAAGGTAATGAAGAATTACTGCTTCTCCGGGATTACTGAACCACCACTTGTTGCGAATAGGACAATATGCTCGATGCTTACGATCTTTAGGGTTGTGGGATGGATCAGTGTCGTAAAGTCAATCGAGCATTTGTCCTGCTTTCGCGCACACAGCGGTGGTTCAATTCCCGAAGGCAGTTAATTCTTTACCTTCCCACTTTATGTTCTTTTGTTATATATATATATATATATACTTATATATATATATACTATATATATACTATACTAAGTTTGCTTTAGATATATATTATATTTAGGGTTGTGATAATAGTGTATTAATTAATTATATAGTATATTTATATATATATATATATAGATATATATATATATATATATATTATATATGGAGTATATATTACAAGATTTAAAATACCATTTAATAATAATATTTTGAATAAAGTGACAAATAAGATATTATTTTATGGGAGCTAGTTTACATTTTCATGTCACTGCCTTTTTTTCAAATATTATTTTAA